>JARFJB010000750.1:0-18302 GCA_036346205.1 Vesta saturnalis
GAGGAAACGTCAACTATCTAACAAAATTTATTAATATCCGTATATTAAAAAGAGATGTTGGAATTTGTCCATGTTTATTGGCACTTTGTCGTCAAATGATTCAAATGTTTATAAACAATTCCAGTTTACCTCAATTGCTAATTGCGTAATTGCTCCATTAGTTTATTGGACTTGCATGGTTTTGCTTAATCTAAGAAACAATATATTAAGTGGTGATCATAATTGAAGTGTTGTGGTAGTTTTTCTGATGGAACTTAGATAGTAAATAAGAATTAAATGCAGAACAGTACTCGAATTATTGGTGACGCAAGTATGATTTGAAATTATTTGCTGATTACTATATGTGTTTAAAATGATATCTAGGTTCTCGTTAGCTGAGTGAGTAGATAAGTATTTTATATAAAAGCGCTGCGATAGCTTATCGTCAAAATTAGATGAGCAAGATGTAGATATATTTGGAGATCTATAGACGACACTCACAGTTATTTTCTTTTGTTTTATGTGTAACGTAATACATAGATGATTAAAACAGTTTACTTTATTTATTTCGTCAGTTTCTATAAGTTTATACTGTACATTTACTTTTACATAAAAGGCAACACCATCTGCTCAAACAGCACCATCTCCCCTAACTAAATTGTAACCAGTTATTTGCAAGTTATACGAGGAAATTGAATGGTTAAACCAAGTTTCACTTAAAGCTAAGATATCAAAATCACGATCTAATAGAGAATATTTAACTTCATCTACTCTTTTTGTTAGAGACCTGACATTAATATGCCCAATGAGCACGTTGTCTACTTTGGACTTACCTATAACATCTAACGTTGCCTCAATGCCTGTGACGGTTGTAGATAGGCTGCAAATCAGCTGAAGACCTCATTATTTTTTTTTATCTAAGAGTTACGTTAGTAATAAGGTTTAAATATTTTAATGCAAGAGAAAATAGTATACTTATATACAAAAATGATTTGAGCTTCTATTTACTTACAATCAAATTTAATCGGATATTTATAATGAAAGTTTGTACTTTGTAATTAAAAAGAACTAAAGTTATATCTCTAACAAAACAAATTCATGTTTAATTAATAATTAAGGACAAAGAAAAAAAAATTATTTATCCTGGAATCTATAATCACATATATAAAAATTAAAAAAAAGTAGGAATGCGTAATGAGCCTATCTCGGGCGAATTTTTCGAGCAGTACAATGAATTATCTCGTATATACATGGTCAACGTTATGTTACAAAAACAGATAAATGGACAATTGGTAATACTCTCGTTATCAATAAAGAAAACCATCTGATTATTATAGGCGTCACGTATAAAGGGACTCCAGGTTTATACAATTTGCTTATTATAAATGAACCCAATTTAAATAATCTAGTAAATTCAAAAGATAGAAGAAACTATGAAAGTATTTCAGAAGCTACGAATGCTGCATGGTGTGATTGTGACGTTAGCAGGCAAACTCGATGAAGTCGTAGCACTAATATACAAAAATAATCAAACCCTTGCTATTATCGTCGCTGGCAATTAATGGAGGTGGAGCTAAGTTTTTTAAGAAATTAACAAACAGAGCGATTGAATATTGGAATGATATGAATGAACTAATTCATAATATGAAGGTATTGTGGCAGGAAACACAGGTGTCATAAATGACATAAGATAAATTGTAGAAGAACATGTATACCGTTATGTGAAGCTGGGCCTGGAGCCACTTCCCACTTGAACGTTGTTTATTTTTTGATATGGCACGTTATAAATTAATATAAGTGGATTTGTATATAAGTATTGAGGTATTTTAAAATTAAATTTTCTGAGTTATTTCTCACTACCACATTTATAAAAGGTACATTGGAAAACCAACGTCCTGATGTTAACATATCTTAACTTGATAAATTTGGACGTTCACATGTCCAATATCAATGCAAGAAATTAACCCCTCTGAATATATACGTATACTTTTTAAACATGTCTTGTATGTACATAAACTAATAAATAATCAAAAAAAAAACTAGTGAGTATTTACAAATATTTAATTATAATTGCAATGGTATTTATTATATGTATCAAAATCAAAAAGTAAATTAAATTTGCCATAAAAATGACATAAAATTTTGTTTTAGAGGTATAGCGAAATTAAAGTTTAATTTTAACGTGGCTCACCCTGCAAAGTTCAAATAAAATAAAAAATCAGATTTTAAACCCAAAAATATTAGGTATTTAATGCCTGGATAAATGTTCAAACTGCCTTCCATCGCATCCCAAACAGTCTTCCAATCTTGTTTAGGTGCATAAAACTACTGCTTCGATTTCCGCTTATTAATGCCTTACCTTCAACTTTATACCTTCCTTAAATTAATTTTATTAATCTTACATAGATATAGTAAGTAGGAAATATTACATTTTACATATTGTTTTAAATCAAACGCACTAAAGTAATCACTACTTCTGTTAATACATACCGCTGTCTAGGGATTTGTCTTGGAATGTCTAATCAATGTTTAGTAGTAGGGGCCCAAAAACAAAAACAAACTTTTAAATGCTTTATAAAATCAAAATTTTTTAACGAATTTGGGGTAATAAATAATTTAAAAAGGCATAACAAAAAGTTAGGTTACGTTTGGCCATAAGTGAAAAGAAAAAGCACAAATTTGTTTTTAGAAATCTGGTCAACAAAGTTACGTGGAGTAAAATTTTAAATTCTTTTTTTAATTAATTTTTAAAACAACGAAATAGGGCGATAAAATTTCAAACTCAAAAATAATTTTGTTTTTTATGTTGGATCCAATGTAATCTTTTTTAAATTTTTAACCAAAGGATTTTGAATAACACAATTTTTTGAAAAAGGCTATTTTTAATTTTAATTTTTGAATGCAATAATATTTTGCGTTAAATTTAAATTCCAAAATAATGTTTGTTTCCAAAGTTTTCTATTCTTCCTTTTTTATAGCAGGTATTTAAACAAGATTAATAAACAAGAAAATAATGTAAAAACCCTATTGGAACAAATGTTGGATTTTTTCTTAATGCATTTAAATTGGGAAAAAAATAAATTTTCCAAACGGGTTCCCAACTTTTATTCTTCCTTTGTCGGAGGTAGAGGTTTTTTAAGACAAAAAAATTTTTTAAACCCCAAATAACAATGGGAAAATTGGTACCGCCGGAAATTTTATTTATTGAAAATTTATCTGGTTTTGACCTTTCGGGGTCACCCACCTTTTACCATTTATAAATAAATTATTTTTAAGCGAAACCTTTCTTTTGAAACCTTTTCTGAAAAATTGATTCCGAATTACTTTAAAAACAACCTTCAACCAAAAGTTTTTACCATTTCCGTCAAATTTTGTTGAAATGTTATTTTTGGGTTGCAACTAAGGGTCTCTTTTGCATTTTGGACTGCTTTGTATTCTTATTAAGTTGATACTCCTCTCCTTTTAAAAAAAAATTTCATTGGTCAATTTGGAAATTTAGGCACATATTTCTTAAACAACAAAATCTTAACGGTTAATTAATACTTCCCCTTTCCTAGGCCAAAATTTCTTTCATCACCCACCAAGTTTCTAACACCAAAGTTAAAACCCTTCTACCCCTAATTTTCTTCCAAACCCACTTAGAACCCTTGTTAATAAAATAAAGTTTAAAATTTTCCTCTTTGCAACCTTTCCTGGCGGTTTAAAGTGCTTCTTCTTAATTGCTCTTTCAGTACCATAAGTCATCCTCATGGGTATGGAGTTATACATTCCCAAAAAACAAAATTGTATCGATCATTCACGTTTCCAACTTTGAATCAATAAGGCTTGTGCTGATGCAATATCTTGTAAAAATAAATCTTATATTAAGTGCAAATTTAATAAAACGGCCGTGAGTCACGCAGCTTACGTTTGTGCTAGAAATACCCGCAAATATTATCTGCCATAATGCCCTCTCAGATATGTAAATAAACAACTTCAAAACCCACAATACCTGAATTTGAGACATATCGGTTTTTAAACACGATTATTCCCATTTTTGATCCGCCATTTTGAATTTTTTTGATTTTGACAAATGATTTATTCTTTGCGATCTTAAAAACGCCCAATACCCGACTTTCAAAAAAATTGTGTACCCTAAAAACGGTACGCACTGACAGTTTTCAAAATTTTTTTATTTAGATAATGTTTTTTTTTTCTAAAAACTTGTTTTTTACCGATAGCTTTAATGTTTCAAAAGATATGGCGCATACTCAGACACAGTCACACAATCAGACACGATATTTTATTTTCTAAAAATCTATTTTGTTTAGGCCACAAAACGTCGAGAAATGTAAGAAAAAGTGTTTGAAAATGTAAATGTAATGAGAAAGCAATAAATAAATAAATACACTGGTACGCATACAAATTCTCCAACGTAAAATTTATTAATAATAGTATATTTTTGTTTTTGCGTGTTCCTTAAATTTTGTCGCACATTTTCCAGAAAATTGAGGCTAATAATTTTTTTGTAAAATTTGCGAATTCAGTTATTTGTTTTCCTTTTTCTGCTTCCAATGTCTCACAGTTTATGTAATCATTTAGAATTGTTTGCAACCACCTTTCACTTTTTTCCTTGAATTGTTGAAGAATTGTTTAATCCTCAATTTGGTACGGGAAACACTGGGATTCCTGTCTCTCCCTAATCCGGCCCAAATTTTTCGCCCATAGTGAAGTGGAGGTGGCTGCTGTTGGTGGTTATACAGCAACAATTGATTCAGGCGTAATGTTAGAAACATAATTGAGTAAATTAGTAATGTATCTATTTATAAGTAAATTGTTACGAAAAACCACAAAATTATGTAGAGTGTACTTACTTTTTAAATAATCTAGCAACGTGATTGCCCAGATCTACCGGCGGAAGCTACCTACAAATTTACACACAAGGCATACTTACAGACTGCCCCAGACACCATTCTAAGTGCACAGTGTAGTCGGAAAGAAAGCGGTCAACCAAACCAAGATTAGACAATCATTTCTTGTCCTAAAGTTCCCGACCATAGACATTACGCAAATAAAAGCGAGTATGAAAACTCTCTCACTTAGCGCAAGTCCTGAATCTGTGCCCTTCCTGTATCGCACTTCGCGATAAAGACCAGATTAAAGAAATATTCCTGTATCAAGTTTTTTTTAAATACCAGACTACATCAAACGTTTAGTTTATCCAGTCCGTCTGTATAAATGTATAACATTTCTAATAAACTAATTGTTCCCAATATTTTAAACACCTTATACACTCGTCTCGAGATAAGAAATTAATCCGGTAACATTTATTTTTTCCACGGCCACCATTTTCTACCTATCACCAAGGCAACCCCAACCGACGCCTACCCTCTGTAAACGAATAAATCGCATTCAATATAAACGCAAACCTATCCTATTTCATGTACAGAGCGTTTAAATCTATGCCTTTATCTCTTTGAAGGTACATCAAACAACAAAACATTATCGCGCTTTTATTAACAGTAACAATTTAATACCCTTATCCGAACCACTAGTCAAAGACGTATTTAAATTATTGTTTGATACTTCTTGGTACACTTTAAAGTATTTTGAGTTAGTTTATCCCGTGAATGCAGTACTCTTACGTGTACCGTTAATATTATTTTTTCCGTTTTTGTTTTAATAGAATAATCGGAATGTTTTTTGTTTTGATTGGAGTTTGTATTTTGTGTTGTCACCACTTAGCGTAGAATAATCTAAATTATTCGAATTGTGAAGTTCAAAGACCAATATAATTATGAAACCTGTTTCTGTTTATTTGTGAACGTGAAACCTCAGGTAGTAATCAATCAGCCCTCTATAAAATAACTCACGCATAACCTTCGGGCTAAAGTCATGGTAAAGCATAATAAAAATAAATGTAACCCATGAGGGCAATAGAGTAGTACCAAAAATCATTAAGATTTAGAAGTTTAGGTCTTAAGCGTTATGCTGTATTTTAATGCAACAGAATTTCTATTTTAAGAGTTATCGCGGACTAAATAAGATCATACTTGCTCCCTTAGGTCGTTTCCCACCACAAAAAGGCGCTGAGTGTGGACATTTAGGCAGTAAATATGCATATAGAATTGGAATACACTGATGAGTGCGTGCGCTGTTTTTGCGAGTGCGTTTGCGTGTTGTGATTGTTGTACATATGGTTGTGGTGTGGGTGCGTTTCGTGGGTGTGGTGCGTGTTTGTGGTGTGGTGTGGGTGCGTGTGGTGTGGTGTGTGTGGTGTGGTGTGTGTTTGTGGTGGGTGGGTGGGTGTGGTGTGGTGTGGTTTGTGGTGTGGTGTGGTGTGTTGTGGTGTGGTGTGGTGTGGTGTGCGTGTGTGTGTGTTGTGGTGTGGTGTTTTTTTTGGTGTTGGTGTGGTGTGGTGTGGTGTGGTGTGTGTGTGTGTGGTGGTGTGGTGTGGGGTGTGGTTGTGGGTTTTGGTGTGGTGTGGTGGGTGTGGTGTGTCGTGTGGTGTGGTGTGGTGTGGGTGGGTGTGCGTGGTGCGTGTGGTGGCGTGTGCTTTTGGGTGCGGTGTGTGGTGTTGGTGTGGTGGTGGGTGGTGTGGTGTGGTGTGGTGTGGTGTGGTGTGGTGTGGTGTGGTGTGGTGTGGTGGGTGTGGTGTGGTGGTGTGGTGTCGTGTGGTGGGTGGTGGGTGTGGTGTGGTGTGGTGGTGTGTGGTGTGGTGGTGTGTGGTGGTGTGTGTTTTTCGGTGTGGTGTGGTGTGTGTGTGGTGTGGTTTTGGTGTGGTGTGGTGTGGTGTGGGTGTGGTTGGTTGCGTTGGTGTGGTGTGGTGTGGTTGTGGTTGGCGGTGCGTGTGGTGTGGTGTGGTGTGGTGTGCGTGTGGTGGTTGGTGTGGGTTGTGTGCGGTGGTGGGGTGTGTGCGTTGGTGTTGTTTTCCCGCCTTTCTTTGTGTTTTAGTTTGTTTCGTTTGGCCGGTTTATTTTATTTCTGGGTGGGGTCTTTGCGTTGTTTTTCTTTTTTCTTGCTGTTTTTCGTTAAAAATCTTTGTGTTCTTTTCTTCTTTGGTTTGTAAAGGAATGTTGAATATTTTGGGAAAAATGTAATTTTAAAACTTTTTTTTAAAGTTCTTAATATAAAGCGTTTAAATAAATTTTGAAAATTTTGGTGGGAATTTATAGCCAGGTTGGGTTTTTTTAAAATTTTTTTCAAAATTTTCTGATAATTTGAATAATTAATTTTTTTTTTCCTATTTTTAAGAATTAATAAAAATTTTATTTTGAAAAAGTTTTTTATAATTATTTTTTTTTAATTTATTCTAATTAAAAGGGATATTTTTAATTATTAAATGTTGACTATACGTAGGTATAAAACTTTTTTTTATATTTCTAATTATTCAATTAAATAGAAAATGACAATAATATCGATAACGGTATAAATGCCGTTGTTTTGAAAATATTATCTTAAGTGAATTGATTAGGAAATTAAGTAGTACAGAATCACTTAATTGTGTCCACAATAGGACTTTGAACTTTAGCCAATCAAGATAATTTGTAATGGGGTAAAAAACGTGACAATTGATTACATGCAGTGTAGCGCAGCGTGAAACAAATCCGGAAAAATTCAAGATCTAACAAAATTTTAGACTAAAACTTATGAGTTATGCGATATTCAAGACATCACGAAAGTTTATTAGCCATATCGATATTTAAATATTACTGAATTTCTAAGCATTTTTTAAACATCAGTTATCTGGAGTTTAAAGTAATCGGTGGCAATAGTTCTATATAGGACATTTCTCTACCGGTAGAATTGGACGTCACAACGTTGATAATTTAGAAAAGCATTACGTTATTGTATTAATAAGTAAATGTAATAATGTCAATATTCAACACCCAATAGATACATTCCACTGAACTTCAACTGCTTTTTTGTTTTTTTTTTTTATGATTGTGGACCTGAACAGGCTAAATAAGGCCTATCGTGCTAAAGCACTCAGGAACACTTAGGAGGATGGATAGAGGGATAATGATGCCAATAGACGCCTATGAACAGCTACCTTAAATTTTCTCATATCATAAGTGAGAGGAAAACAGGAACTAGGAGATCATTCCAGGTTTAGAAGCCGTGTAGAAAAATGTGGATTGCGCCCGTTTGGTACGACAAATGGAGATTTGTACTGCATACTGATGATGTGATTGAGCGAACCAGTGTTTCTCGCAAAGATAGCCGGAGATGGTATCAAAGAATGTAACTCACCAGCACAATAGCCGTTGTAATAACGATAATACAAAGAAAGAACTGAAACCATCCTTCTATGCTCAAGGGACTGTATGTAGAAGTTAAAGACGGGTCATTTATAAGCCTAATCGCTCTCTTTTGAATACGATCAACGATATCGAGAGCGTATTGAGCACTAACAAGGTGAGAATTATATTCAGATGAGGCCGAATTTGGGCCTTATACAGCAAAAGGAGTTGTCGAGATAAAGTACTGCTTAGATCTGTACAAAAAGACTATTTTACGAGCAGCTGTTTTGGTAGCTGACAGAAGATGGTCAACCCATGAGAGATTTGAAGATACAGTCATACCCAACAGAGTAATAGAGTCTGAAACCGCATACATGTTAAGACGAGGTCTCAAGAAAGTTCTTATATGTGAAAACTTAGGCACCATTTGTATCTAATAAAACGTTTAAACCAACAAGAAGTTCTTAGAAGCTATATTCGAATATGCGAGATTCGACGTATCAAATTATGCTCACCACGTTTGCTAGTGTACACTCGAACATGTCGCTGGTAACCAGATATGAGCGTTGCGATTTCATTCTAAACAATCAAATTTACTTAATTTAAAACGGTTGGGTTGCAATTTATTGCTGACTCGTACTATATTTACACTTGAGCGGAATTATTTTTAAGGCATAAAATGGCATACATTCCTCTACTCAAACCTGTAAAAAAAGTTTTGATTTTCTGAAAAAATTGGGTACTTCAAAATTTACACTACTGACGACCCTGTTTATATATATATATATATATATATATATATATATATATATATATATATATATATATATATATATATACAGGGTCCGCCTTTAGCTGATCGTATGGTATCTGCTAAATCAAACATACTATAATTTTGAAAATTTGGTGACAGGGTAATGATGTTAGGGCTAACTCATCTAAAATATTTTCACGTTCGTACCACTTCCGGTTATACCGGAAGTCGGTATAGTCGCTTATTTTAAATGGAACACCCCGTATAGTAATACATTTTTGGATTCTATGTCGAATTTTAAGGTAAGTTTGTTAAATAAACTAGATACGAATTTCAATCGTTTTAAAAAAACCATTTTCTAAAAAATTGACAGTGCGGTCTTAGTAAAACTCGTTAATTGTTCTGTTCCTGTCAAACAATTTGAATAAAACTTTGAGGTGTTGTAGGCAAAGGTTTATTGCAACAGTCTATAAAAAATGACATTTGTATTTTTCATAAAAATAAAATTATGAATGTCTAAACTTGACTATGCAAGTTACTCAAAAAAATCAAATGGAAACCCCTATTTTTTATTACTCAGATCGATTTAACGTCAAAAATTAAGGTAAATTTGTTTAAAACTTTATTTGCCTAAACGTAACAGTTTCAGACTTATTAACAAAAAAGTCCCAATTTTAAAATTTGTGATAAAGATGAGCTACATACTTAAATCTAGTATTCCTTGTTTGTGGTCACCATGGAAACCAAATAATTGAGAATTGAAATAATGAAAAATATTTGAATAACACTGCAAAAAATTATAAAAATTGATAATTTTGTGATTCAAAAGTCATTTTTGCCAAATAGAAATTTTATAAGTAATTTTTTTCAAATTCGATATACAACATAAGTGTAAAAATTTAATACTTTATGAGTAAATAAAAAAAAAATACTTTTTACTGCGGAGATAGTAACCACATAATTATCAGCACATCATTACATGATAAAGATGCTTATTGATTTTGTTTTTCTTTTGTAGTCAATAATTTAATAAAATTGTTGACAGTTTGTGTTTTTCTTGATGAAATGGCTCTAATACAGATTATTTGAATTTAAGTTTAATTCACGGAGAATGTCATAGAGATGTAAAACGACCAGTAAGAACATTTATCGAACGCTATCCTGAGCGCCCCTGACCATCAGCAGATACAATAAGACGTGTGGTTCAAAATTTGGAACAGTTTGGCACATTTAAACACTCTGCGCCTCGCAAAAAAACTGCTATTGATAACGAACAGAATGAAGTTATAACTTTAGGATATTTCCGTGCCTATCCTTGTAATTCCATAAACGACGCGAAAACAGATATTGGCTTAACACCAACAACTATCAGAAGAATTCTTAAGAAGCATAAGTTTAGACCATACTGCTTACAATTAGTTCAACATTTGAAAGAAGCGGATTTCTTGAAACGTATCGAATTTTGTGAAACAAACTTTATGAGTAAATCGAAAAAAACTACTTTTTACTGCGGAGGTAGTAACTACATACTTAGCACTGCATTCTTACACGACAAAGTCGCTTATTTAGTATTTCTTGCTCGTGATTAAATGTAAATTAATTTACTATGAATGTTCAAAATGTTGCCCGTTAGATGCAAGACATTGTTGAACCCGTCTTATAACGGCTTCTTTCTTGTGAAGAAAGAGAATTGAAGGCATTTTGCACTCTTGCAATGCAATCTTCTTTAGTCGTTAGTGGTGTAGCATAACAATATTTTTAATTCGATCAGGTGACCTAGGTGGCCATGGAAAGGGGCCATTATTGGCAAGCCAACAATCTTCAAAAATTTCATAAAGTTTCATGGAAACAGCGTTGGTGTTGTGAGGGGGCGCACCGTCTTGTTGATACCATAAATTTTCCCTTTCTAGATTTAATCCGGGTTGAATTCGAGTGTTTAATATCTCAAGATAATTTTCTCCTAGAAATTAAATTTGTAATAATAAATCGCAACAATCAACTATTTTAAACCTCTCAAATTTTCGTTGTAAAAATACACGTCAAGGATTTCGTTATTCCGAATAGCACAAAATACGTTAAAATTCGAAATATCCTGAAAATGGCATTCGCGAATTGGATTACTATTTTCGTTATTCCAGTAATGCGAGTTTCGGCGATTAAATATGCCAATTTAGATTCGTCCGTCCATATGATATTAGTCAAAAAATTAGGAATTTCTTGTATTTTGAGCAAATTTGTTTCGATACGTTTCAAGAAATCCACTTCTTTCAAATGTTGAACTAATTGTAAACAGTATGGTCTAAACTTATGTTTCTTAAGAATTCTTGTGATAGTTGTTGGTGTTAAGCCAATATCTGTTTTCGCGTCGATTAAAGAATTACAAGGATAGGCACGGAAATATCCTAAAGTTATAACTTCATTCTGTTCGTTATCAATAGCAGTTTTTTTGCGAGGCGCAGAGTGTTTAAATGTGCCAAACTGTTCCAAATTTTGAGCCACACGTCTTATTGTATCTGCTGATGGTCAGGGGCGCTCAGGATAGTGTTCGATAAATGTTCTTACTGGTCGTTTTACATCTCTATGACATTCTCCGTGAATTAAAATTAAATTCAAATAATCTGTATTAGAATATTCAAGTCGAGCCATTTCATCAAGAAAAACACAAACTGTCAACAATTTTATTAAATTATTGACTACAAAAGAAAAACAAAAAAATAAGCATCTTTATCGTGTAATGATGCGCTGATAAGTATGTAGTTACTATCTCCGCAGTAAAAAGAAGTTTTTTTCGATTTACTCATAAAGTATTAAATTTTTACACTTATGTTATATAAGATTAAGATATATATGGAATTTGAAAAAAATTACTTAGAAAATTTCTATTTGGCAAAAATGACTTTTGAATCACAAAATTACCAATTTTTATCATTTTTGCAGTAACATATTCAAATATTTTTCTTTATTTATTATTTGGTTTCCATGGTGACCACAAACAAGGAATACAAGATTTAAGTATGCATCTCATTTTTATCACAAATTTCAAAATTGGGACTTTTTTGATAAAAAGTATGAAACTGTTACGTTTAGGCAAATAAAGTTTTAGACAAGCTTACCTTAATTTTTGACGTTAAATCGACCTGAGTAATAAAAAATAGGGGTTTCTATTTGATTTTTTTGAGTAACTTGCATTTTTTGATAGTCAAGTCTAGACATTCATAATTTTATTTTTATGAAAAATACAAATGTCATTTTTTACAGACTGTTGCAATAAACCTTTGCCTACAACACCTCAAAGTTTTATTCAAATTGTTTGACAGGAACAGAAGAATTAACGAGTTATTACGAAGACCGCATCTGTCAATTTTTTTAGAGAAATGTTTTTTTTTAAACGACTGAAATTTAGTATCTAGTTTATTTAACAAACTTACCTTAAAATTCGACATAGAATCCAAAAATGTATTACTATACGGGGTGTTCCATTTAAAATAAGCGACTAAGTACCGACTTCCGGTATAACCGGAAGTGGTACGAACGTAAAAATATTTTAGATGAGTTAGCCCTAACATCATTACCCTGTCACCAAATTTTCAAAATTACAGTAAGTTTGGTTTAGCAGATACTCATAGACTCAGCTCCCAAAGGCGGACCCTGTATATATATATATATATATATATATATATATATATATATATATATATATATATTATATATATATATATATATATATATATATATATATATATATATATATATATATATATATGAACTGATCTTAAACCCAATTACACTATAAGATTGAATTTTTATTATTATTAAATTATATTTATTATTTAATATTTTTGTATTAATATTTATACAGTTGGATATAAACATGAAGTATAACTTTTAAGATGATATCCTTATTATAATTATTTAAATTGCCCAGACTAACTTTTAAAAACAGTCGCATGTAAAGACTCATCAAAGGGGATAGGGATCAAAATTTAGAAGAAACTTTAATTTTAAAATGATAAAATAAATGATTACTAATTTGAATTATATTAAGATCTTGAATATAATAATTATAGTTAATTTGATTAATGCACATTGAGTTAATGTCCAATTATGTTTTATCGTATCTAACTTGTTCAAGGAAATTGAGTTATAAGTTTTAATTCGCATTAATATATGTGTCACACCCTGTACCTAACAAAATTTCTTCAGAAAGTATACTTGGGCATGCGCTGTGAATACGCAAACATGTGACTTTTGATTATAATAAAAATGATATTCGCCATACATGTAAGTATTGATACGTTTGAATTTATTCAATATTATATGAAACATTTAAATTTTTAGACCAAATAATATTCCCTTTGGACATGCATACACGTTGTTGCACATCATGATTGTTACAAAGGATTGAAATTATGAACACAACAATAAAAATATCAGTGTCAACAATAAAGTACTCACATAAAATGTCCTGCTTCTCTGGTTACTGCTGATGAAGTTGATTGTAGAAAACAGCTCCTTCGAACTCCAACTCTGCTCCTCGAACATCCAAATTTTCTTCAATATTAACAGCTTATACGTTTACGTAAGTTTCACTAATGTTATTATAATTTTGATGAATCTTAATTTTTAGGATCATGACACTTCTTATATGTATTTCAAAATAAATTTTGAAAAGCATGGATAGTTTGAAGGATATTATAAATTAAACACACTTCCAATAAATAAGGTGTATAATGATAATAACACGAAGAGAACACAATTAAATATCCATAACAACGTAAACAAAATAAACAAACAATGTCGAAACTGCGGAAATATTTTTATTTACTATCGATAACCTCAGATTTTGATATTTAAAAAGGTAAACTAACCTTAATTTAATTATTTCCCGACAAATGACTATCACTTGTTTCTTTAACACTTCCGATACTAAAATCGCACTTTGTTTTTAACGAAGTGACGTTATTTTGCTTAAAAATAATTTCACAAAAAAATTTGGCAACATATTACTTTAGCAAGCTGTTGAAACAGAGGAAAATTAAGAGAGATTGTAATCCTTCAGCACTTCTATTTATATGGTTTGGGTTAACGACCAAAATCTTCGATTTTTCTCAATAGTTACCAAGAATGTTTCCTAAATTCTGATGGTCTACAGCAATGTTTACATTACGATATAATTTCAAAACCCCATAACTTTTGCCCCCTTAAACCTATCTTACAACTAATAACATTTTCATAATCTACATAAATTTCTCTATAATTTAAAACCAAACACGAACTACTTCCTACACTTAATAACTAAGTTAATTTTCACACTGAATTATTGATTTTACGCTAATTTTATGCACTTTACAGGCCTGGAAATGATTTCCACAAGAATATGGGATGCTGCTACACCTAAATATTCATCTTTTACATGCCTACGGCCAATTTGAAAGAAAAATTATTTTAATTTTTCCAACAGCATTAGAAACTAAATTTGACAAAATGGACACAAATATAGTGAATTGTAACTTGAAATTGAGGCTACTTTACTATTTTTGCCTCTACTAATTTATTTTACATAAATTGTCTCAATATAAAATAGTTTTTATATAAATTTTATGTGAGGAAATAACATAACCTCATATTGTTAATACAATTTTCAATGTAAAATTTCACACTTTTAACCACTACAACTGTTTGTGAAAGTGTTTAAACTTAATGTTCAAGTCTCAAATTAATTTATTTTAACACTTGTATATGTCCATAAGTTCTTCTGACACTAGTGTCGAAATGTTGCAAATCACTAGTTTAAGGTCTGTAAATGTTGATTAAACACAATAATTCCAGAGCTGCTGCTTAATTTATGTTTTATAGTTACTCACTTATGTACTTGTTGTGTTTTTTCGTAATTTTAGCACTGATATACGTTTATCGCACTAACACGAATGTTTTCATGATTCTTGGCTGCGTGCATTTGAATTGTGACATTGATACCAGCCTATATCTAGTTTTTAACATTATTTTTGTCAACTTGTATCACATGTCGTCAGGGAACATTATGTCTAATTAAACTTACTAAACTAAATAAAAACTTGAATTAAATCATAACGATAACAAACATACCCTATACTTCAATGTAATGTGCTGTAGATTATACTCATATTAACATTATATAAAGAAATATTTAAATTTACAAACATCTCAATGTTTATTAACCATTCTTATCTAGAATTATATATAAAGAGATGTACCATTTGATGAACTAAAGAAATAATTCACTATGTGACTTACATAGCTACGAATGTAATTTGAATCATCTCAATATATATATATATATATATATATATATATATATATATATATATATATATATATATATATATATATATATATATATAATATTATAATATATATATATATATATATATATATATATATATATATATATATTATATATATATATATATATATATATATATATATATATATATATATATATATATATATATATATATATATATATATATATATATATATATATATATACATACAGGGTCCGAACAAGAGCGCCTTCTTCTATATCTTCCCTTTCATATAAGCTAGATTAATAAAATTTTGGATAGGGTTATAGTTTAGTTGTGTGCATATTTTAAAATTATTCACGTGTATACAGGTTGTTTATTTAAAGATGACCAAACTATAATAAAAAAAAATGTAAATGGAACACCCTGTATATTATTACTTTTTTGAATTCTACACATTGTTTCTAACAAATTTGTAGTATATTTCTCTATCCCTAAATATAGCCGTTTTTGAGTTATGTCGATTTTTACAAAAAAATTGATATTACAGAGATAGCTTTGACCTCCTTAACCGTTCAAAAACAAAAGTTATCTAATTTATATCAGAACAAGTACACAGACAGTGCTTTCTTATAATGCAAAGAAAATGTCATAATTGCATACAGGGTGTTTACAATTGACTTGCCAATCAGACATTATTCCAACTAGTAAAAGTTTACTTTTTGAAATAGAACACCCTGTGTATTATTCCGTTTTTGGTTTCTATATACTAACCCTTATCAATTCGATATACAATTCCCTATTTCTAAATATAGCCGTTTCCGAATTATTTTCAATTTTTCAAAATGTATAAGATTATTGGAACATTTTTTTAAATCCATGGCCTCGTATAAATAGAAAAATAACAGTGGAAAACAATTGTATTGCAAATTAAAAACGCAACAGAGACTAATACACTATAATTATTCAAATTATTTCTAAAAATACAAAACTAATAAAATAAAAAAAATAATAATTTAGCGATAATGATTTATAATAATTATTCAAAATGTTGTCCGTTTTCTCGGATGCAGACTTGAAGTCGATCTTTAAAAGATTGTTCAACTCTACGCAACAACTCAGGAGTAATGCTATGAAAAGCCTGAGTTATACGATTACGCATATCTTCGGCAGTGGTTGGTGGTTACCTATAGACAATACTTTTTATGTATTCCCATAAAAAGAAATCTATTCTTGTCAGATCAGGGGACCTAGCTGGCCAACTCGCAGGTCCATTTCGCCCAATCCATTTATTTGGAAAGACTCTATTGAGATAATCTCTTACATCTGCAGAGTAGTGAGCAGGAGCGTCATCATGTTGATACCACATTGTGGCTCTAATATCAAGAGTAATATTTTCTAATAAGCCCGTTAAATCGTTACGCAAAAAGTTAAGGTACTTCTCACCATTCAAGTGTCCATCAAAAAAGAATGGACCGATGACATAATCCCCAACGATGGCACCCCAGACACTTACAGACCACTTATGTTGATTGTCAACTTGTATTAATAAATGTGGATTTTCTGAGGAATAATAATGAAAATTATGTGTATTAACAAATCCATTCTTATGAAATGTTGATTCGTCTGTCCATCAAATATTATTAAAGAAATTTGGGTTTTGAGTAATTTTTTCTCTGGCCCAGGTACAAAATCTTACTCGATGATCGAAGTCTGCATCGTTCAATTTTTGGTGTAACTGAATATGATAGGGATATAAGCGATTCTTCTTCACAAGACGGCCCACTTATCTCTCACTTATACCAACTATTCCACTTATGTCCTTTTGGCTTCTGTGATGATCCTCTTCGATGGCGAGAAGAACCCTCAATTCACTATCTTCATTTGTAGAAGGTTTAACACGTTTATGTTTGGAGTAATTGGCACATGAAGTTGCAATAAATCTACTCATAACTTTCTGAAACGATCTTGCTTTTGGATGCCTTCTATCTGCATATCTTTCAGCATAAATTCTGCTGGCCAATAAACAGTTTCTTTCTGCAGCACCCAACACGAATATCATATCAACTAACTCATTTTGTGTAAAATTCATTTTATAAAAATCTTGATTACTAACAATAACACTCGTAAATGGTTAACTACAGTTTTATTTATTTACGTCAAACATTCAATTTTTATAAGAATCACACTCGATTTTAGAATTTTACTTGAAATTGAAGTAAATATTTGTCAAATTCTTGTTAACATGCAATGTCTAATTAGTCTTCTATCATAATATTAGTTTCTGTTGCGTTTTTTAATGTATAATACAATTGTTTTATGATGTTATTTTTTATCTATACGAGGCCATAGATTTAAAAATGTCTCAACAATCTTATACATTTTGAAAAATTGAAAATAATTCGGAAACGGCTATATTTAGGGATAGGGAGTTGTATGGCGAACTGATAAGGGTTAATATGTAGAAACCAAAAATGTAATAATATACAGGATGTTTATTTGAAAAAGTAAACTTTTACTAGTTCGAATAATGGTTGATTGGCAAGTCAATTATAAGCACCCTGTATGCAATTATGTCATTTTCTTTACATTAAAAGGAAGCTCTATCTGTGTTCTTATTCTCATATAAATTAGATAACTTTTATTTTTCAACAATTAAGGAGGTACATTTTCAAAGCAAACTGTAATTTCAATTTTTTTTAGAAAAATCGAAATAACTCAAAAACGGATATATTTAGGGATAGGAAAATATGTAGCGAATTTGTTAGGAACAATGTGTAGAATTCAAAAAAGTAATAATATACAAGGTGTTCCATTTAAATTTTTTTATAATAACTTAGTCCTCTTTAAATAAAGAACCTGTATTCGCGTGAATAATTTTAAAATATGCACACAACTAAACTATAATTGCATTCCAAATTTTATTAATCTAGCTTATACAAAACGGAAGATATAGAAGAAAGCGCTCTTGTTGCCGGACCCTGTATATACATATACATACGGGTGTATACATATATCGTAGCAGCTTCTTAAGCATATATCTGCCGAATTTAAACACGTTGT
>JARFJB010000751.1:0-71787 GCA_036346205.1 Vesta saturnalis
TTTGTAATTGTGAATTTATTGAATTGTTAAGTTATTAAAAGATTTTCTGAATCCATGCCAACACATTAATTCACTTTTTGTCTGATATTTGTACATACTACATCCTCTTAAGACCCTTATACTGTAATGCAGTGTTTCCCAAACTTTTGACATATGTGCACCCCTTCTATATTTATCATAACGCTGAGTACCCCACTTCAAAAACAAAATGGATGTATTTTAATAACAATCAAAATATATTTAATTTTCTGTTTTTGGTACATACACAAAATAAAAATAAATGAAAAATAAAATTATTCATAATAAAATATAAATAAAAGTTATATTATAAATAACATTTCTTTGGATCAATTGGAAGGATGAAATTGTTTGTGCTGAGATGACTGATCGTCATATTTTGGTTCCCTTATTGTTAATTTTAATCTGAGATGCGGTTTCACATCTAATAGTCTGTTTCTTTTTTTCGACTTAATGTTTACAAATGCTGAAAAAGCAACTTCACATTAATCTCTCTCTCAGTCCTGTTTCCCTAAAGGGAATGTGGTGGTCTTCGTGATCGCATTAATATCTTGCTATCTGTCCTCAGCTAGTATATGCATTGGCTTGCCACTCAACTGGGTTATTTGATCTATTCATCTTGGTGGAGAGCGTCCACGTGACTTTTTTCCTTCTACTCTGCCTTGAATGATGAGTTTTTCCATTGTATTTGGTTCCTTCTCATATTATGGCCAAAGTATTTCAGTATCCTAAGTTGAACTATGCTTGTGAGTCTCTTTTAAGTATTCATTTCGTCTAATATGGAAGTATTAGTGCAGTGGTTTTGCCAGAATACATTTAACATTTTTCTCCAACATATCATCTCCGTAGCGTCTATCTTTCTTCTTTCGCTTTGTTGTAACGTACAGGATTCACAACCGTAGGTCAGTATCAGAAATATTAGGCAGTAGACTAGTCTTATTTTTAGATTTCTGGACAGGTGTTGATCTTTCCATAGTTTGGTAAGTTTGGTCATCGCTATTTTTGTGAAGTCGCACCTGTGTTTAATTTCTACTTCTAGGTTGCCTGTGTTGGTAATTAGTGATCCTAGGTATATGTACCGCTCTACCATTTCAAATCTATCATCTTTACATGTGGTCTGTTATCGTTAATTCGATCAATTATCATTATCTTTGTCCTGGTCGATTTAGTTCCATGCCCAGTCTTTTGCTTTCATTTTCCACTCGTATAAATTTCAAGATGTTCTGTTCATTGCTCGCTAATAGAGCTGTGCCGTCCGCAAATCTCAAATTGTTGATTTTTGGCCGTTTATAGACACTCCATCTTTCCAATTTTCTAGAGCTTTCCTCATAATATATTCTCCATAAATATTAAACAGTTGAGGCGATAGTATACATCCCTGCCTGACTCGACACTGAGGATGAAAATCGTGAGAGTGTGTGTTATGTATTTTAATTTTACTATTGCTGCAGATATATAGCTGGTATATTAAGGATATTAAATGGTTCCGGACACCCATTTCAGTCAGTATGGTCCATAGGTATCACGATTTGTTAAGTTTCACATAAATATGAAGTTGGAAAAGGCAAGATGTATTTCAGAACTTTCTGTTAAAACCGGATACACATGTTGCATTTGTAACCAGAATGATGTTAAAGTACACTCTTTATGTTTATTTTTCAAGAATCCGTAATTCCATCCGCATGCGACAAACCTTCTGGCATGGATGTTGTGTTAATGTTAAACGGATATCTTATCCATTCAATGTTTTTGTTTAAATCAGGAAAATAGATTTTCAAGCCCACTTGTAAACTCTCCAAATGCTGTGTTATGCATTTCAGAGTATCAGCATCAATTTTAGTAGCCGAACTTACTATAAACTTATGAAGAATTTAATTTTGGGAAGGCAGTGTTGACTTTACCTTGAACGTGAAACAATGAAATTTATTTGCCTTGTAAGGATAAGTTGAGGAAATTTAAAACAGAGAATATATCTGCCAGTATGTCAGTTTACAAAACCATTTCCAGTCATGTAAACAGTTTCTCAACACAAATCTATCATGAAGAAAACAAGTTCAAACAACTGATTTAAAATTTTTCCTCGAGATATCCAACAAACATCGATGTGAAAAAGAATCTGGGTATGATCCAGATGTGTGACCTAGTAAAGGCTTGCAAAATAAAAAGTCGTTATGAATTTCTTGATTTTTTCGTATCTAACAAACGCCATAAGATTTGCAAAATTCGCAATATCAGTGGACTCACCGACTTTCAATGCATAATACCGACTTTGAGAAATATCGGATAATAACATCTGTTTTTATATTGTTAGACTTATCAATGATTCGTCAATGAACTGTATTATTTGAGCGAGGAACACGGTCAGAAGTTTGTTTCGCTCTTATCTCCTATCATTACTTCTGCCATTATATTGGCTGCAGGTTTGATTAAAATTTCGCCAATGGTTTCCGCTGCACTACATTTTGCAATTAAAAGCGATACGCGATACCAAACTTCTAGTATTTTTTTATTGTTGACTCATGTCAAACCTCCCATTACTTTTCGAGACTGATTTAAATCCTTAAGTTTATTTTCAAAAAATCTATGGATTTATCTTTGTATTGATTACGCTTTGTCCCAAAATATATTTAATACAATTCTACTTTCATTCGCAGTCGTATTTATGTGTATTCAATTATTACAAACTGAAAATTTTGCAAAGTATATATTTTTCGTACAAGTAAATCAAATAAATACATTCACAAATGTGTTTTTATAATCCTTTCAATAAAAAAGTTATAACGGATTGTTTTAAGTCAGTAAGTTGTAGATTAAAGTGCCATAACTGCTGCCCGCTAATGCGGTAAATTCGAATTTACTCTCCAGGTGACGTCATGTGCACGGCGGACTGATTTGCGAGTGCCAAGGATCTTATCTTGTGTTTATTGTATTATGGTGTAACGCGTACCCCCATCAAACTCTTCCCGTACCACTAAGAGTACGCGTACCACACTTTGGGAAACACACTGCTGTAATGCATTGGAAAGAAAATTAAGGTAAGATGAAATAGTAATAATTTTTACAGCTAATGGACTACAAAAACATCCAAATATTGTAGCGTCCCCCAGGTGCCATATCTTGAAAAGTGTAATTTGAATTTATTTGCAATAATGGAAATTCAAGAACAAAACAATCGCTAAGTGATTTATCTTGACTTTACCGACAATAATGTTACTATTACTCAAATTAATTGCTTGCCTTACTTTGACTTTCCTAGCAATAATTAAAATATTAGAATTTATTTACAAGTCTGGTATTTAATTACGTTGTGCTATTGGAATTACATAGGCTGGATGAGGTAAGTGTTGCATCATGTGGGCCAGGTAAACAATGAAAATACTCAAATTAAAATTAACGAGCTTTGCCCAATGGTGGTTCAGCCCGTTAATATACTATTGTGGGAAAGAACCACCAATAAAACCCACTTTATTCATAAATATGTAATTGCACAAGTACATTAATAAAAAAACACCATTAAATTAGGTTAAAGTGCATACAAAATTATAACATTAAGAGAAAAATAGATAAAAAGCAGTTCAGTTACACATAAACACAAAAAAACCATGTAGTCACATCCACAATTGTGTCATAAATAAATCAGAATAAAAATCGTAATACTAAACGTGGCCCTTTAAAACCAATCATGCCGGTCTTTAAGTAAATAAGCACATAAAACAATAAGGCAAATTACGGTGCATATAAAATACAACAACACTAAAATTGCACAGGTGATAATAATGTATAGGCAAGGACAAAAGGAAATAGACAAGGCCCACGCCTCGCCTCTACACAAATATAAATATAAACAACAAACAAGGATGCTAATTCACACAAATACAAGAGTGAAGGAGCCCTGTACTGTCTTTTATTTTAGTAGATATCAGCTTAATGAGCCAGCGTGCGAATGAGATACCTTTGCAAGGCAATGCTCGATTTTTAATACGTTGTATATGCTTGGAAAATTAGTTGCTACCAGCCTTAATTTATATAAAAATACCTAATTATACTTGAATATATATATATATATATATATATATATATATATATATATATATTTGTGCTGTTTAATTATTTTGATTTAATTATTTTAACTTAATTGGCTAGCAGGTGAATACTAAAATGTGGAAAAATATTTATATATTCTAATTATTTAATTTATACGACATGGGGATATTGGTTTCTTATTATAATATTAACAGACACAAAATATAATGCGCCGAACTAGTTCAGTAATCTCATTGGGGATAGGGTTCAATTGTATTTAATATTGATTGTTGGAAAAATAAATTAAATCTGAATATTCATGTAAATGATCAAATTGTATTTTATAATAAACAGTTACTACGTGAAACCAACTTTGTTGAGATCTGCACAAAATACGCATGCGTTGCGCACTTAATACTGAAATAAATGTAGCCTGTCAAAAATTTCTGCGATTGATCTAAATTATTGAGCACAATTTTAATTTTGTTTGAGGTAAACAACACTGAATCGTCTACTTTTCAGATATTGACACGTGAATTCGTACACACATTTATACATTATTTTAGAAAAATTAAATACAGGGCAAAAAAAATAAACAATGCAATAGGGTTATGATATAGAAATACACTCACATGTGTTGCTGCAAATTCTAAATGATGTTCATGCCGGGTTGGCCCACATCAAACGTTCCATAAATCGGTGATACTGCCTTGCTGTCCCAAATATGCTTCTTTACATTCCATTATTTCATCCAAATCAAATAACTGTTGGCTGATCTTCATGTGGTAAATACGATGTACTTACAATGCTCAAATACTTATAGGGAAGCACTTTATTTTATTTGTGTTTTTAAAATGTTGTATTATTTATTTACTAATTTCTCGAATTTAATTTTGTATTTTAAGTTCATATAGATTTTTGTATTCACTTGCACCTTTATTTTTAGATTCCATTATGAAGTGAAAATTCATTTTATGATCTTAATCACTATCAACAAAATAAACATCGAATCCAAAATACTTGAAGAATTTATTAACATACAAAAAATTGCACTTCACCCGATGTTTACACACGATCTTAAAAATCGAAACAATTACAATTTTATCGAACGATTGTGATCGGTAACCTTATTTTTAACTTTAGTTATAGGTTAAAGCAATTGTTTCTGATAACTCAACTCTACGTCGATCGCGTTTCAATTCCGATAATGTTTACGAGAATTGTTACTTACATTTTTACACAAATCGCATTAACACAATGACTTGTAAGTCACAAAAATTCAAAAAGCAAGAGAGTGAGAAATCAAGAGCAATTCATTCATTACACACAAAATATTTTAGCTTCTGATTGGTCTAAACAAAATTGTAAACTTAACTAAAACATAAATTATGCTATATCTTCTTTAATACAATTCGGATTTGATTTTTAATTACAGATTTGGAATCAGGGCAAAATTCCGCATAAAAAGACATCTCACAAGCCCTATTTTGCTTCGATAATTTTCGTTCTGACAATTTATAATCTAAATTTACTAATATCAAAAAAATCTTACATCCTACAACTAAACTAATTACATATTCAAATTCCACATAAAAAACTATCAGAATACACTTATTTCAACCTATTTTATTTAAATTTTGCAAAATTTCCATCTTCCCATATACCATTTAGGTAGTTAACTTAACTTTACTAATTTTATGTTTATATTACATATTTATCGTTAAATTCCTTGTTGAAATGAGGGAAACCTCCTATTGAATGTTTTTATAATTTATTTGTAACAACCCTTTTTCGTGTTGTACTAAATTACACTTTAATTTTAGATCTTTCATTCATTTAGTAGTAAATATAAGAAAAAAGTTTTTAAGTTTTGCATTATAGGAATGAAGTAGGCAACTTAATTTGCATATCTTCATATCACATATCTTTTTAAGTGTATATTTCGTAAAGTTATATTTCCCTTTCCTTAAAAAAAATTGTATTCTGACTATTTGATCTGCGCAACGCGTAATCTTCTTTTCACATGATCTAACTTCGAAGCCTACATTTACTTCACTTCCTGGTGTAGCTGAAGCAGGAAGCGAGTTGTTTTCGTGGTTTTCACCTAAATTTTTGTGCAGAAGTGCCATCGGTTTAGATGGTAAGAGATCTTTTAGCTTGTTATATTTTAAATTAAAACATTTGCTTTTTTTAGTCACTTTTATATGGGACTTTTATATGTCATTTTTATGATGTTTACTAAAGTCACTTCAGTTTACTTCGTTTTTTCATTTTTTCTTTTATTATGGCACTTTAATTACATTTTAAATACGCAAGTAATTTCAATTGGTGCATACTTCCCATTGTATGTTGGCAATTTTTGCATACAAAATTTCAAAATAATGAAATATTTTAAGAAGAAATTATAATAATACTTCCAGTTATTGGGTGTGGCGGTTAAATGGTTACAAGAATTTACGCATGTTGATACAATAATGACATCACTGAGTTGACCGTTTCCAATTCATACGAACGAGGTATTTATATAATGATTGTTTCTTTTTCTTTACTATAAGCATAGTTTTAAGACCAATTTTATTTAATCATCATTATGGTAATAAACATAATTGCACATTGTTATTTTTTTATTTTCATAAAAGCTATTATTGTTACTAACTAGATTTAACTATTCCTTATAAAGATAGTTTGGCGCTCGAGTTAACATTTTATTGTTTTTTTTTACATTGCATTTTTATTAATTAGGTGAAGAGAAAATAATTAAGCAGATTGGAATCAAGCAGCATTTAAGGTATTTGAGCAATCATTTTATTTTAACCCGCCCTATCTTAATCTACCGACTGGGCCAACGGCAGTGGCGATTGTTATTTATTAATATTTTTTCATTAAATTTATTTGAACAATTGCTAATAGTTTAGAAGTAGCAGATTATACTGGCGCCGATTAATTTTGTTATTATATATTTTAAACTTATCTTACCCTATAAAAATTATAATTTTGTGAAATTCTTACAAATAATACTTAACCTAACTTAACATAATTTTACTTTTCATTTGTGTAATAACTGTTTATAACACTTGAAATGTTCATAAAATGTGTTCTTATATCTGCCTCTAACACCAATATTGTTCACTTGTATTCCATAGTTCTTAATTTTGTCAATTCACATTTTCACATTGTTTAACTATTTTGTCAATTTTTGTATAGAATTTGCAATTTTATATTAAATATCACACGGCACAATTGTTGTTCATGTACTTAATTATGTTTTAAGTCACTATCACTTCTTAGGCAGGTTTTATATACTTTGTCTTTGAAGTACAAATATACTATGTTCGTATCATACCCTTTCTTTCATATTTTAAATAGTTTATGCATTGTACCTAATACTATACATTCTACATATTATAATTATCATATTCCATGTGATCAGTATCTGATATGTGTTCAAAATATTAAAATTCCTTGGATCAACTGAGAAATTACATAAATATGTTACACGAAACTAATCGTACCCATTACTATTTATAATGCTTTCTCACATGCTACTGGTATAGCTCAATGCTTTTATGAAAATAACAATCATGTGCAAACCCCACAAAGCCTGTTTTGTCACATTAAAACCATAACTTTGCACTCGTAACTATATTTTTATTGAAAACGAACTGTATACTTCCACAAATTTCTTGCCTACTATTGAAAATTTCAAACTCAATAGACTCTAGCCCCTTTATTAAACGCAATATATATATATATATATATATATATATATATATATATATATTATTTATGTTATTTATAGATTAATATTTGAAAAACGCATTAAAACTAACACCCCAAAGAAAATACAAATTGCCTAATTCAAAACAAAATGTACACGCAAGAATTATTTTAGACACAAACTGTTTACAATGAAGGTATTTAATTAGCCAACCTGATCTGGCTTCGTCGATACTCTAACTGTAACTAACTTTTCCCCGGTTTCAAAACTAACTACATTTACTCCCGCAATCAACCCCCATTTTTCAAGAGTAATAAAAAAACAACGAGAAACATTAATTTACTTTGGAACAGTTTCATATTAATTATTGCACGTCTTAATTTTAAAAATATGCATTCGTCCGTAACAAGCGCTACATTAAGATCTCAAGTTTCAACGTACCTCCAAAGATATCTTTTGATCGCGGTCTGTACCGACACAGTTTATTATTACATTTGTGAAGTTTTTACCACAAGAATGTGCCTACAGCGACTTTCAAAGATTCGTTACACTACCTCAATAAAGGCAGTTCGAGCGAACATTTGTTTCTATCCTAACATGTGTTTTCTTTTCAACCTTACTCAAATATCAATTACGTAAAATTTTAGAAAATAAATTTCCAGAAAACATCAAATTACGACTTAATATATAATAAAATATATCAAATACCGTTAACCCTTCTATCGCGGTAACAATTGCGATTTGAATATGTTTATTATAATAATAAAATTTTCGCGTTCGGCTACCTACAATATATGTGAACGTTAATGTATCATCAAGGAGAAAGAAAACCTCAATAAGCTTCAAGTAGGCATATGTTGTTCTAAAATACGCCATATTCTCCCAACTCTTTTCATAGATGTCTTTTCTCAGCTAAAGTTTTTAATGATATGATTGTTTTCACCAGTTCTTTACATATTAGAGCAAAAATTAAAAAAAGTCTAGTAAAGATCAATAATCATAAGGCGCTATCAGCTCTTAATTTATTGATAAATATTGAAGAGCAAGAACTGACTTATGAGAAATCTAGCAAGTACAATAAGTTTAATCATTCAGTTAAAATTATTAACTGATACTTATAAAATTCAACCACTAAATAAAATGTACTTAATTGGTAATTCACTAAACTTAATAACAAAAAGTATTGTGTGTTTGCATGTGCGTGTGTGTGTACGTTAGTGTCCACGATAACTCCAGAACGATAAAACGTACGTATTTGACATTTCGTATTTAAGGTTGGCTTAATTTCTTCCGGAACTGATTAGATTTTGGTAAAAATACAATCGGCGGAGTGGGATTTATTAAAGCGGCCCGCACATGGTCAATAAATATATTGATCAATATTGGATAATAGTGATCATTATATTGACCATGTGCGGGATGTATTGAATTAATATTGAAGTCGATATCAAGATTGACGAAATTTTAATATTTTAACATGCGGACTTCAATATTGGTATGTGGTGGGGATGTTGATCAATATGTTGAAAATGTGCGGCCTAACGTCAATATTTTCATCAGTATTGGGTTGCTGTGGGTAGTGGACGCAACGTTGTGTTCTGCTGATCCACCGGTTATTGACCGCCATGACTGAAACTGGTGATAAGGAAGAAGTGTTTTATTGAGACATTTGAGACGCTGCCTTTATTGTGGGATTCCCGTAATGCATCATATAAAAATAAAAAGAAAACATGCTGAAGCATAGGAAACACTACTTGCCATATATCGACGTGTAAAACACGATGCAACCGCGAGAGACGTGAGCAAAAAAATAAATAGCCTAAGAAGCAACTACAGAAGGGAAAAAGTGATTGCATCCAAGCGGACTGGGAGTGCACCAGAAGATATTTGTGTCCCATCTTCTTGGACATATCATGCACTTCATTTTTTGCAAGGTTCAGAACTTCCAGTTGCTACAATGAGGGAAATGTGGTAAATTTCTACAAACTTTATTAGTAAGTAAACACTAAATTATGGTAACAAATACATATAACTGTCACTACTATCTGAATGTTTGTAAAGGTAATTAAACTTAAGCTTAACACTATCTACGTACTGGTTTGGGTTAATCATATTTGCCTTCATTATTTACATAATTACGGAATTCCAGTTTGGAAGAATCGCAGGTTTGGGTAAATTGAGCTCGTTGTTTTGTAAGAGTTTTCCAAATACGGAGTAGAACAGCACTCCACCATCTGACATTTTACCATTCATACCTACATCAACCAGTATAAACTTTTTGTTCGCATCCACCACAGATAGTCAAATAATGCTGCTATCTATAACCTCTAAGCGGTGCGGAAATTTGCTAATTCCAAATTCGTCAGCAATCTTCATCCACTCTTCAGGGTTTGATGGAAACAGAAAAAAAAATCAACTTAGCAGATTTGACAATATCGTATAGGTCGTTTAATTTTATTTCAGGACAGTGAAGACAGTCAGGCTTCGGTTGTTATTACTCCTTCATCTACATCCAGTGGCCCTAATCCAAACTCTTCGGCAGCTATTGAAACCCCGACACTAGTGGAATCGACACCGACTACAGGATCCTCTGTGACCTCAATTAAATCTCTAGCTGTACCCACTGCAAGAAAACGTCCTAAAGGTCCCGTCGCCAAACAAAACGAGCTTTTGTCCCTAACATGTAATTATTTATAAAGTCCGGATAAAGAAGACACAAATGACGAATTTGACAATAATGCTAAGGTATGGGCTCACAAGTTCAGAAACCTACAACCAAGCTAACGTATGTTTGCTGAGAGGAAATTAATGATATACTCTTTGAAGCAGGCCTGAATGCATTGCACAGAAACTCTGTAAAAGTAAATGAAACAAGCACATTATCCGAGGTGCACACAGAACATCAACTTGCTTATGCCTCAACATACTCATCGGGAAGTTCTAATAATAGTTATTTCTCAGGTCTCGCCTTTTCACCCTATAATGTTGAGCATGTGCAGAGTGAATCTCCTCATATAGATTCATAAGTGTCTAGTTTTACTGCTATTAATTAATGATGTTGTTTCAATGGTGCTTAATAAGCAGTTTACATATTTCTTTCTAAGGTTTTCTTATTTTCATTATATGTGTAATAAAACAGTTCAAAATATATTTTTAGTTCATTATTATGTGTCACATTTCTATACTCGTTAGTACTTACCTTCATGTAATCTTTTAATACGTATATTAACGCCTCATAAGTCTCCATAATTGCGTAGCTTATTGTCCGTGGACCCATCAAAGTTGAATACTTCGAAGCTCCTCCCTGTTGCAAGATACCGGAGAGTAACTGCTAGATTCTATGTAACGCATGGTAGTATCCTCACGCTTGATGTAAGTTGCATTCGAAAATAGTTATAGTGTATAAACGATTTCTCTTAGTAAATGCATGTGCCCATACCGTTTTTTTTTCATCCATTATTTAACCCATCGTTGACGGTTAACAACACGTTTCGCCTCTAAGCATAGTAAAATAGTTGCACATGCTATTTTCTTCTTATTTTTCATTATTTTAACCTCTCTACAACATAAACTTCAAATCCACGCACGCATGGTACAAATAGTAAATGACACTAAATATAAATATTGCAGAAACTATCGTCAATAATACTGAACGTGTGTGGTGTAAACAATATTGATTGAATTATACAATTTTACTAAATGGGGATAAGGTTCTTATCGTAATAATATTAACAAAAAATATATACGCCATATTAACTCAAAATCTCTTTTGGGGATAGGGTTCAATTGTATTAAACATTGATTGTTGGCAAAATAAATTAAATCTGGGAATATTCATGTAAATGATCAAGTTGTATTTTATAATAAACAATTGATCTAAATTATTGAGCACAATTTTAATTTTGTTTTAGGTAAACTTATTAATTTTATAACAACACTGAATCATTTACTTTTCAGATATTGACACGTGTATTCGTACAAACATTTATACATCATCAAAAAAAAAAAAATAAAATAAATACAGGACAAAAAAAAATCAATGCAATAGGGTTATGATAGAGAAATACAACTCACATGTGTTGCTGCAAATTCCAAATAATGTTCATGTTGGGTTGCTCCACATTAAACATTGGACGTAGACTTCCTTCCATAAATCGGTGATACTGCCTTGATTTCCCAAATATGCTGCTTAACATTCCATAATTTCATCCAAATCAAATAACTGTTGACTGTTCTTCATGTGGTAAATACGATGTACTTACAATGCTCAAATACTTTCAGACAAGCACTTTATTTTATTTGTGTTTTTAAAATGTTCAATCACTGTCAACAAAATAAACATCGAATCCAAAATAATTGAAGAAATTTATTAACATACAAAAAAGTTGCACATCACCCGATGTTTACACACGATCTTGAAAAACGAAACAATTACAATTTTATCGAACAATTGTGATCGATAACCTTATTTTTAACTTTAGTTATAGGTTAAAACAATTGTTTCTGATATCTCAACTCTACGTCGATCGCGTTTCAAATCCGATAATGTTTACGAGAATTGTTATTTACGTGTTAACACAAATAACACTAACACTATGACTTGTTAGTCACAAAAATTTTCAAAAGCAAGAGCGGTAAGAGAGTGAGAAATCAGGAGCAATTCCTTTTATACATTTCTCCTAGATACCAAATTTTCAATTTTTTTCTACATTACACACATTACAGATTTGGAATCAGGGCAAAATTCCGCATAAAAAGACATCTCACAAGCCCTATTTTGCTTCGATAATTTTCGTTCTGACAACTTATAATCTAAATTTACTAATATCAAAAAAATCTTACATCCTACAACTAAACTAATTACATATTCAAATTCCACATAAAAAACTGTATCAGAATACATTTATTTCAACCCATTTTATTTAAATTTTACAAAATTTCCACCTTCACATCTAAAATTTAGGTAGTTAACCTAACTTTTCTAATTTTATGTTTATATTACATATTTATAGTTAAATTCCTTGTTGAAATGAGGGAAACCTACTATTAAATGTTTTTATAATTTATTTTAAACTTATTTTACTCTATAAAAACTATAATTTTGTGAAATTTTTATAAATAATACTTAACCTAATTTAATATAAATTTACTTTTATTTTGTGTAATAACTGTCTATAACACTTGAAATGTTCATAAAATGTGTTCTTATATCTGTCTCTAACACCAATACTATTTACTTGTACTCCATAGTTCTGAATTTTCCCATATTGTTAACACATTTATGTAAATTTTGTACACAAAATGTAATTTTATATTAAATATCACACTGCACAAATGTTGTTCATGTTCTTAATTATGTTTTTAAGTCACTATCACTTATTATGCACGTTTTATATGCTTTGTCTTTGAATTACAAATATTCTATGTTCGTATCATAGCCTTTCTTTCATATTTCAAATAGTTTATGCATTGTACCTAATACTATACATTCTACATATTATAATTATCATACTCCATGTGATCAATATCTGATATGTGTTCAAAATATTAAAATTCATTGAATAAAATGCGAAATTACATAAATATGTTACACGAAACTAATCGTACCCATTAATATTAATCATGTTGACCTTTCTCACATGCTACTGGTATAGCTCAATGCTTTTATGAAAATAACAACATTGTGCAAACCCCACAAGCCTGTTTTGTCACATCAAAACCATAATTTTGCACTCGTAACTATTTTCTCATTGAAAACGAACTGTATACTTCCACAAATTTATCTAACTTGCCTACTATAGAGAATTTCAAACTCAATAAACTCTAGCCCCTTTATTATGCCTACTTCTAATCATCTCAATATATATATATATATATATATATATATATATATATATATATATATATATATATATATATATATATATATATATATATATATATATATATATATATATATATATATATATATATATTGACCGCTTTATTATGTTTTATGCAATCTTTTGATAAACATTTTTTCAATATGTGAATGAAGATTAACTAAATAAACTTATTTTTTTTAAGATAATTTAATCTTACATAAATTTTCTTTATAAAGAGTTATTACTACAAAGCAAAATAAGCCTTAAATCTTAAATACGATTTAAAATGTTTAAACCATATTATCGAAATTTTTATAGAAACGGGCGGATTTGGAATTTTTTTTCAAATTAGCATCTATAATGCTTGTTAACCTGTATCTGACATGAAAGTTTAAACGTCTGGCAGATTATTGTTGTTTTTGTAATGTTACGCGTTTTCAAAATAGGCGCATATCCTAAAAAAAGTATTTTTTCATTTCTTTTAATTTCTCCTTGGTAGGTTGGAAGGTCATCTGTTATTCCACTCCAGATATTTATATTATTGTAACGAAGTCAAAAAATTACCTTACCTAGATTACATTTTTAAGTTTCATAAACTAATAAAAAATATTGAATTTGGCAACAGGAACAAAAGCGAAAATCTAAGAATTTTTAGTACAAATCCTGGAAAACAAAATCGTTTTGTACAGGTGACAGTGAGCAATTTTAGGCCGTCGGGGTAAAATAGAAAATTGAAAAGCGGCAGTGTCGTATACACTTCACTATTAAAACTAAAAAGAGAAATGTACAATTCTCAAATCAGTTATTATATTTTACAAATGTTAATATTATGAATTAATACCTAGTGCCCATTTAAACTTTAAACCACTATGAAGGATTGTATACCTCCAAAATACACACTTAGGCTATTACGGTCCACTTTTACATATACAGTGTGATTTTGCCTAGAACCTATAGCCACGAGTAGGGTAAGAATCTTGAAAATATTATTGCTTTCAAAATGTTAACGCATGAGTGATACTTCAAAGTTTACGTAGTACATTTTACATTACGTTTCAAATGAAATGCAGCACTTAGAAATAATAATCATATGATCTGGAAAGTATGGTAAAATAATTCTTTATTAACATGTATAAGATGATGAAATTTTGAAGGCAAAATATTAACAGTTAAGAAGAAAATGTTAATAGTGTGTAGCATCGCCACGCACAGCAATGCAGGCGTTCACTCTCCGAGAGTTGCTTTCTATGAGATGGTCTACATCCTTCTGAGGCATTTCATGCCAGGCTACCTGGAGATGTTGTCGTAATTCATCCAAGTTGTGTGGGAGCCTTGGAAGTTGCCTTAGTCCTCTACCTATCATGTCCCATACATGTTCAACAGGCGAAAGGTCTGGCGATCGCGCAGGCCACGGCAGTACTGGTAGCTGCACTTGATCCAGAAACCTTTTTGTAACATGTACGGTATGTAGTTTGGCATTATCTTGTTGCAAAATATCATTAGGCAACGTCTGCATTAACCATACTACCACTGGCTCCAAAACATTATCAATGTAACACTGAGCACTTAATATGCCTAGAATGAACACAAGAGGAGATCTTCCACAAACATGTATGGCGCCCCAAACCATGACTCCAGGTGTTAAGCTTGTGGGCCGTCTTTCAACAAACTCTGAATTTCGACGTTCTCCTCGAAACCGCCGCATCTTCTGACGACCATCGTTTCGCCACAAACAAAAACGCGATTCGTCGCTGAAAACGATGTTATTCCATTGAAGGCCCCAGTCCCGCCCCTCTTGACACCATGCCAATCTAGCAGTCTTATGCTCTTGAGCTAACTGGGGTCGTCGGTACGGACGATACGAATGTAAGCCAAAAGACTTAATTCTCCTGTAGATTGTTGACATTGATAGGTGGCGACCAATAGCTCCTGTCCAGTTCACCGCAACACATCTTGTTGACTGAAACCGATCTCTTGTGGCCATCCGTCTAAGAAGTCGTTCTTCACGATCATTGGTGCTGTGTGGTGGTCTTCCACTGGGACGAAGTCGTTGAATGCCTTCTTCAGACCAAGAAGACCAAATGCGGGCCACCGTGGTGTGGTCTCAATTAAGTCTTGTGCCGATTTCTCGAAATGACAAACCTGCTTCTTTCATGCCGATAATTCTACCCCTGTCAAAATCTGAAACTTGGGCAAAATTTGGTCGTTGTCTTACTGGGGGAATTGTTTCAGAACAAATGTGTCAGTTAAACAACAAAAAATTGACACTAAGCGACTAGATTTCTTAAAATGTATAAATAAAAATTGTTGATAATTGATGTTAACAGTGATACTGAAACATTATTTTGCCAAAATTCCAAAATCATAGCATCATTATTTCTAAGTGGTGGATTTCATTTGAAAGGTAGTGTATAACCAAAAGCTCTTCCTTTTGCGAATACTAATTATACTCCTCACCTAAAATTAAAGAGACAGTAAGTATTGTGTATAATTAGTTCAATTAGCACTCTAGTTATGGACTACGAGTAATATTTATTCATTAAAGTAATTGACATGCTATTCTAGCGTTATGTGACAATCAATTGACTACTAAAGTACTAAAAAAATAACAAGTGAATTTCTAGCCCACTAATGTATATAATGTAAAGCCAATTCCACACATATTGTATTCACGTTTGCTATACCCTATATTATGATCTGAAGTTTTAATCAATATACATAATTTAAGCCTTTATGTTTCAATTGTACTAAGTAAAAACCAATCTATAGTGGTATTCACATTCAGATGGCAGCGTTAGAGAGATATCGCAATGCTTTCTAAAGGCGAGAATAATATAGCAATGTTGCCAAAGTCTTTAATCGTATGTTCATGTCCGACTTCTATGAAAGAGATGTATCAACGCTGTTATCCTATACCCGTGTACTGCCATCTGAATGTGAATTCCACTATACCCTTTTATTATTTTAGCTTTTTGTTTCAGTTACAAGCAACTAAAAATTAAGTCTCCCCTTTCTCCCTTGAATTAACACCACAGAAATACATCTGAATTCTTTATGGTGGTTACATAGTACATATAGGATACGGCAATTTACATAAATTAAAATAATTATTTTCTTTATTTATCGCAACGAATATACCGCATTGATCACAAATACATATAAATTCGCGTGTATTTAAGGCCAGTATTAAATGTTTGCGTAGCTCCACAGTCAACCACAGAAAGGAAAAGTTTCAATTACAATCTTGAGCCAATTTAGTCACTCAATTTAAGCAAAACAGTAAATGCTCCAAAAAAAAACAGTTACTTTTTTTTAGAGTTGCATCACCAATGGCATTAAAACATTAGTATCCAAAATAATTCACGTTCAATTTTTTTCACAAATCATTGATCTTTAAAATACCTGTACGGATGTCAAAATTTTTTATTGACTTCCCATTAAATTCGCAAATACGCAGGTTTCCTCTTGATAGTTTACTTGAATCCATAACGGAACCGGCTTATATCTATAGGACGGATTAACCAAACGATACCCTTACCTCAAAAGATTTTCTGCGTTGGTGTCGTTCAAGACATTTAACTCGGCCAAGATAATATATCTTTAGGCCATGTTTAAATATGGAAATCAATTACATACGAGAACTACTAGAAACGAAAAAGTATGAATCCGAACATTACACCTTATTTCTTAACTCCTACCATACTTACAGAACGGTTTTTCAATTGTGGCACTAGACGTTAGGTAAATGCACATACAAAATCGAAAGAAAAACAGTTGCAATTCAACAACGCGTAAAAGTTGTTAAAATTTATTAACATGTAAGTAAAAAAAAAAGAAATGTGTATATACACTCCTCTCAAAAATTATCGCACCACCTAAATTATGCCTCAAGTTTAAAGTTATTTTATTTCTGAATCAATGGATGGATTTTGATGATTCTATCTTCACGGTGTAGGTTGATTTTTAAGGAAGAAATGTGTTGATGGTTTCTGATAAATGTCAACCCCATATACAGGGTGTGAAAAGAAAGTTGTTTTTTCTTCTAATTTTGCAACACCCTGTGAAATTTATCAGAAACAATCGCTACATTCTATTTACATTACGTTATAACGGTATCCATGCTCTACATTTTCGTTTAAGAATCATTTGCACCACACTTATATACATTAGTAACAAATTGTTTACACACAAATTGTACAAATTGTTTTTGACTTTTTCATTACTCTGTAATTGGATGAAAATCTGTTGAGTAATAAATGATGATGAAGAATATTTTATACAAAAAAACGCCAATTTGTACATTGTGCCAATAATGAAATTTTACTTATAAATAATTAAATCTATTTTTCAGGGACAAAATAAGTTCATGTTGGACTTCTACGCCCCCAAGAACATAAGTCCACATACATTTCTAGTCTGGCTACACTAAATTTTATGTTGCACTTTCCAAATGTATGTTCTCCAAAGAGACCTGCACTATTTTGCACTCACATTCATTTATTTCACATATGATTGTCACTCCACAGTACATAACTTCATCTAGACCACCCAAAATAAGTATTTCTCATAATAATTGTTCAATGCGCACACTTGTATTTGTGTAATTTTACTACATACTTTGTAACATTATCGTAATCACTGTTTTTCCTTATAAAACCATCTAACACACTTCTTATCTAATACAAATTATTTTTCCTTTTTAGGATTGTAGCAGAGCATACTACTAAGTAAGGATTTTCCATACATAATTGAATTCTATGGATATTATCAACGAAAATGCATAAATTATGCCTTCCGAAGCATTTGGAACATATGCAATATGAATATTCTCCTGTACAACCTTTATTTATATGATGTTACTGTTACTTGAGTTTATTTAACGTAGAATCTAATGCATGATTATATATGTGCTTATCTATTCATTATTTTAATTTCATAAATGTAGCGATATCACACCTATGCTTAATTAAATTCTACTTAAACTATCCCAGATTATTTCTATGTTTTATTATGGTTTTTATTTTTATATACAATTATTACTATCACATAAACGCATCATATGAATATATATATATATATATATATATATATATATATATATATATATATATATATATATATATATATATTATATCTATATATATATATATATATATATCTATATATATATATATATATATATATATATATATATATAGTATATCCACTTGAAGATGATTTCAAACGAAATCGAAATATATGGAAACGTTTTGAATTTATTAACGTTGCATTAATTGATGTATGCACCAATTCATTATTCAAGACATTAAATAATATACATCAAATAAACTTTTATGTCATGTATATATATATATATATATATATATAGTATATATATATATATATATATATATATTACACAGGATCGCCATAAAGTTAGACACATATGGGAAACATTTTTATTATTGAAATTTCTGAAAAACTCTATTGGCGGTTCGTTTCTGCATGTCTGATAACCAAAAAATCCATTGTGACATTTATCACGTGACCATATATTTGGTGGGAATTTTGAAAAATGTTAACCGTGATGCCGAAAAATGGGTCAAATTGTGTTAAGAAAATGTATTTAGAATGCAACAAAGACCCCATATACCAATTTTCAACCAAATCAGAAAAAAAATAAAAATACCATTTATTCCCTCCTGCTTTTATTACGAAACATCATAAAATCTTGTTTTACCTGGAAATGGGTTTTAATAACATAAATCACATCATTTTAGGTCAAAATTAATCAAATATTTGTAAAATAGACAATTTGTGAGAGGAAAATATAGAAAATACGGTTTAGCCTCGTCACTGGTTATGTTCATGACCTGTATGTTGAAACGCATGAGCTGATCTAATATTTTTAACCGGTAAATAAAATGTAAACGAACGAATATTTGTAATTGAAACTTAACAACACATTATTTATCCTTATTAAATTTAATATTGATTAGTACATTTGAAATTAGCGATATTTTTGAATTTAATAAGTTGGCTTTGGAAAAATCAAATATTTCGGCTTATAAGGATGAAAATTATTTGCTCTTTAAAGTGCACCCCATAGTTTAAAATACCTAAAATTATGTAATTTATGTTATTAAAACTATTTCCAGGTAAAAGAAGATTTTATGATGTTTTTCGTAATAAAAACAGAGGGGAATAAATGGTTTTTAATTTTTTTTTCTGATTTGGCTGAAAATTGATATATGGGATCTTTGTTACATTGTAAATAGATTTTCTTAATACAATTTTTCGATATCTTGTCAATTTTTTATCTCAGTTAACATTTTTCAAAATTCCCGCCAAATCTATGGTCACAATGAATTTTTTGGTTGTCAGACATACAGGAACGAACCGCCAAAAGAGTTTTTCAGAAATTTCAATAATAAATATTTTTCCTATATGTGTCCAACTTTATGGCGGTCTCTGTATATACAATTCTTTACCATGTATACCTTTAACATTCTACCGACTCGCCATTCATTCCATGCATAGTCATCAGCAATGGGCTATGTTTATTTAGACCTTGACCGCCCGTTGTAGCCAGGTCGATCCGAGGCAATTGTATTGTTCTCTTAAGTAATACCATAGCGGACAGACCGGTTACTAGCCAAATCGTGTCCCGGACGATGTAGCATTCCTTACTAACGGTGTTGTCCTACTACCGGTTAATTTTTGTCTACTGCCCCAGCACGTAAGGAAGTAAGAATAGATATATATATATATATATATATATATATATATATATATATATATATATATATATATATATATATATATATATATATATATTATATATATATATATATATATATATATATATATATATATATATATATAGACTACAGATAGCTCATGACATAGGTAATTGAGCAACGTAAACTGTACTCTCGTAGCTAGCGCAACGTACGTTGAATTTTTAATCCCTGGTGAAGGTTTGTTTCTGTACTTATTTCAGAGCGAAGACCTACATAATCTAGATATAAGAGGCAGATTTCCTGATGGTGCTGAACTTGACATTTACTATGTAGATCATGATTGTATACAATATACATATTTTGCGATTTTCGTGACATACTCGTATTACGTTACCGTCAGTTTTTGCAGTAATCTAATATTAAAAATTGAATGATGACCAGTAAATTTTATTCATGAAAGTTACACCACAGATGTATACATCCACGTTGCACATTAAAAATTCCCAACGTTCCAAAATCAAAAGAAAAATTAAAATAACATTTTGCTGATGACGTATGGAAATCATAAAATACTCCGTGAGAAAAGCAATATTGACTTTAAATACAATAAGTATGCGATACATAGTTTTTTAATTTGCTCTGGTAGAGAATTATAATATTAGATGTAACACACACGTATATTTTTCGGAAATATGGAGATATTGCATAATAAAGGTAACCCGTACATAAGTCGTTTACAACTTCATAAACTACCAATCTATAGCTACAATTCCCATCCCTGTGTTGTGTATTGTTACCTATTTACATTCCATTGCGATCTACCATACCTAATCACCTGCAAACGTGCAATTTTTCAAAAGTAAGGGAGTCCGGTGCTCGACGGATATGCAGCCGTATTTATGTTTTTACACTACTTCGGACACTTGTATAACCGAGCTCATTTACGCTTATACACTTCGCAATCGTATATCCGACACTAGAAGATCTCATACGGCACTTGTGAAAAGAGGCTTATTACAATTAATGAAAAAGGATGTAAGCCACTTTGCTTACAATAATTAAAATGGTTTATTTTAATATGCCTTGGACTAGCTCAAGTCGGGTCTTGTCTTAACAAGACGGAGGTGGTTCGTATTTTGGTGGTTAATACTGTACACTTTGAATAATTACAATAAAATGTTTTAAACGTATATTATCCTATTTTATATAAAATTAAATAATCAAACAACTAAAATAGGTGAACTAACAAACAGCAAAAAAAATTTATAACAGGCTAACCTTTCTTCCTTGTAGCGCCCGCCTTGGTTGGTCCCTCGTGGACGGTAGTGATTAGATTACTGGCTCCTGAGACGTTTCTGTGGGAAGATAAATTATTGTGGTTCAATTGCTAGCGTGTTATGGCAAAAAATCCTGATAGTGACGATTGTTATTTGTAATTTATTACGAACGCTTAGGTCGGCCCTGTAAACAGTAGCGTGTTAGTGATCGGGTGTCGTTGTGTAATATTCTCCGTATTACATAAGCAGGGGGCAACGATCGCGCTGGTGTTTGTAAGCAGGTCAAAGAGAAAAATCAATAATTTTAAAGTAACTTTGGTGCGCATGACTATTTTCCCATATAGTCTTGCTTTACTTTCAGATCGGATGCATTCAGTACTTGGAATTCTTCACAAGGGACTGGTCGCTATTTATACGTTTCTGAAGGCAAATTCTTCGTGCGCAATTGATTATTTACCCTAACTGATCAGGATGGCCTCATGATTAATTAATTGGAAACGTATTTACATTGATTAATACATAATATTTATTTATGTTCGGCAATAAGTCGCCTCAAATCTTTATTATAAGAAAACGTCTGTTATTGTTAAACGCGTATAACTTTCCTATACGCGAAATTTATTCTACCTATTAAATATCGGGAAGGCGGAGTTTATCACGAACTTATTTATTTTGGTTATTATTAAAAGTTGCTTTTATATAGGAGTGTGTTATATCCCTTTACACAATATTGCACCTATTATTAATTGTTGAAAACGTATTAAACTAAGGTATGTTTACACGATGTTTTAGTACTGCGTGAACGAAATTAAACAATTAAGAGAATTGTTTCAGACGGAATATCGGGAAGGCGGAGTTTATCACGAACTTATTTATTTTGGTTATTATTAAAAGTTGCTTTTATATAGGAGTGTGTTATATCCCTTTACACAATATTGCACCTATTATTAATTGTTGAAAACGTATTAAACTAAGGTGGGTTTACACGATGTTTTAGTACTGCGTGAACGAAATTAAACAATTAAGAGAATTGTTTCAGACGGAATGCAGGTTTCTTAAGTACACGATTGTGCTCTTGGTTAAAATGAAAGAAATTACACGTTTAACGTTCGTAATTTATTATGATGCTGGTACATTGGCCAGGCCTTCGGGAACGAAATAGTGGATGGTTTTTCGCTGGATCACGTTTGATTGCGATTTACTACGTAAACGCACCGCGAGTTCGTCTTTATTTAGCTGGAGGATCACATGGGTGGTCTCTAAAAAACGGCGTCTGGTTTTGAGATTATCTCCAGGTCTTGGCGTCACTTGTTTGTATTGCTAATTTTTCCTGGCGGTAGGTGTAATATATGTTTAATGAAGAGCCCTTGATAAGATTCTGGGTCCAACCCGTCTCGTGCTGTATAAAGGGATCTCCCGGAGGAAGTGATAGAATTAGACTGAATACCCTTCTTGCCACTGGAATAAATGGAAGATGACTTCAGGGCGTCAGATCCCGCAGTAACAACGTTCTGGTTTGTGTATAGGTTTGTAGAAGGTGACTTCAGGCTTTACAGCCTGTCATGTACTTCTGGTATGTGTATGTTTGCAGAAGGCGACTTCGGGCTTTACAGTCTGTCGTGTGACTTCTAGTGTGTGCACTGGAACGGTGAGATAACTTCCGGGCTCTGCAGCCCGTCGTTTCTCTGGGAGTCTGGTGTAATGTTTAGGTAATGTGGTGCAATAAAACTTACGTGCTGTTAACCTTAGCGTATCTCAACCAGCAGCTTGATTGTATGAGGCAGATTTACCGGTGACGACGGCGAAGTAACGCGACTAAAGGGGGACTAAGGGGTCCTCTGGTTGTGATTGGCTGAGGGTTCTCTGACGTAAGAGCATTTGATGCTTTTTAATATCTACGTCGGAGGGGATTAAAATAATTATTTGTGATGCAATATCGCGCAATCTTTTGCAATTGGTTTTAATATTATGAAACTCTATGTAACTTGATTACTGCAGAGCAATTAACAAATAATTAATTACAAAAATTTTAGTAAAGTTAGGCTGGATCTTTACATAGATAACCGATTTCTTATTTGTCATAATTAACACATTAACATATGCTGATAAACCACGAACTTTACACCATTTGGTGCTTCATTCAAAAATAATATTGGACAATAATGTCATAAAATTATCTTTTTATACGTTTTTATTCATAAAAAAACCTCTTTATTATCTGCACATTTGAACAAAATCTGTTGAATTACGTGACGAATTTTTACATTGAATCACAGATATAAGACTGAAGCTTATATTTTGTGCTTCTAATATTAAATAACATGAAAGAACTGAAATCCTGTATATCGATTGGCGGCAAATTTAATAATTCTACACTTGCAATCTCTATACACTTCAAATAAAGAGCCATAAACAAATACATTTATAACCATACGTGAGCTTGTTGGTATTGTATTAAGGGACAGTGTTTCAACAATAAACAGAGGCAACTAAATATTTTGACCGTACGCGTAGTAAGTGCGTGGATTATTAAAGAGTTCTGTAAGTCTGTATATTTTAAGTTTCGAGAGGACATTGTATTTGGAATGGTAATATTGATGGTGTATTTTTGCTTTGGATTTAAGTCGTCAGGCGCTTAAACCCAAATTACCGTAGCCAATTTTTAACACGTGATGAGCTATCTGTAGTGTATATATCTGTTTTTTTGGGGGCAAAAAATTCCTAAGTGGAAGTTTATTCGATCAACTTTTTTCAATATCTATTTCATAGTAAAATGGGTAGATTTCCTTTTTAAAGTTAATTCAATTTTACATAACTACTTGGTTATAAAATTTCTTGATATGAAACCAAATAAGCTTTAAAATTTAATTAAATAAGATTCAAAATGCATCAACTGTATTTATGATATTTTATAAAAGCGGTCGGTGTTGAATTATTTTTCTAGTTGGCATCTTTTATCTACATGAAATGAAGATTAAACGTCTATCTGACAAAATCAAATACTATTGTTTGGACAATGTTGCCTGTTTCCATCATGTACGTATTCTAACAGAGGCTGAATAATTTATATATATATATATATATATATATATATCTAATATAATTGTGATTAATAAATAAATATTGCCTCGACTAGCAACTCAGGGGATAGGGTTCAATGTAATCAGTTTTGTGATATTAAATAAAACATTCATATTAAAATTTTTATAAGATAACTCAATTACTGTCTTGCAATTAAATTTTAATTCAACTTAAATTGTTTTATTCAAACACCTTGTATTATAAGCAATTATACAATGCATTGCGCGCATGCGGATATCTGTTTGTAAATAATGATGTTAAATATGTGCATTGTGTGTTCCATGGCTGAACAACAAAATAAGTTACTGTTACTGTAAGTATAATATGATTTTTTAAACTGAAGTAGTATTATTATATACTTAATGATTCGCGTTCGTATTCGCTGACTGGTATCTAATTTGTTCAAATTCTTTACACATGTAAACATCAATGATACGCATAATTCATAAACATAATCTAGATTCATATAACTTACAGCGTTATTAATCTTCGTTCTGCTGCGGCAATCTCCAATTGTTGAAGTCACGTTCTCCAAATCAACTGTATTGTAAATCCCACGAAGTATGCTGGCACAACAGTGATTACTATCGACCATGAGCTTCTGCAGGTACGTTACTTTTTCCATAAGCACTTTATTTTAATATTATATCATTTTAAATACAATAATTATCTGCATTCAATTTTAATTTATTAAAACTTTTCTAATTTCTATGAAATTAATGAACTCGATTTTTGTCTTTAATTAATTTTGTTGATTGATCATATTTCTGAAATTTACAATTTATTAATTTTGCAAATATCTTTGTTATACAAGGATACATCTTAAAAATATTAGAAGCATTAAATTCTACATAAAATTTCCTTTCAAATGATACCCCATTTGCCTTATTTCGCTTTTAAACTACTTTGCTATGATAATTATACTATTTATGCATTTCCACATACAGAAATTTACTTATATCTAACTTATTCTAATCTCCACAGGAAAACTATGGTCATATTTGGACTCTCTGGCCTGAAAAACATAAAGTCACACTAACTTTAACTTCAACACAGTCAACAATGTAAAATACAATCTCACAATCGGAGTTCAAAATGTCTATTACCTATCTTCTCAACACATTTAGTTAATTTATTTGGCTACACTTCCTTTGAACACAACTGTAAGTTACTTTTACACTAATTGTTCAGTATTATTCTTCATAATTTTATAAATAATATGAATCTTTCTAACATTGTCCTTATCGTTAACTTTAATCATACAATTTATTTCATCGACATGTTATCTAATACATACTATTCTCTTTTATTTTAGAACTGACGCAGATTATGCTACCAGAACAGGCTTTATCTTTTCCAAATGGATATGATGAACAATATTAATGAAAATACATAATTTATATCTTCCGAAGGTGATCGGAAACTATTAATGTGAAATATATCTTGTACAACCATGATTAAAATGCAATAATTGTAAAACTTGCATTATAGCAGGTGGTAGGCATGTATACTCCATGCCAGCCGGGGAGGTACCACCACCCTTACCATGGGCCCCTTAATGTTGGGTCTCCGATTTTCTGAGCTCGGTAAGGGCTGCCGGTTACCTTTTCCATCATCCTTAATCTATTCTCATCCTTATTCTTCCTTCTCGCCCTCACTGTCTTCCTATCGGATTAAAAGTCCCAAATTAAAAAATAAGATGGCTGTGGTTTCTAGGATAATACATTCCGGACGTAAAATCCTGCCCCATTCGGATGTCCGGGAGGGCAGGGCCCAAGCGACCACGGTCATCGAAAGTATCAACTTTCTGATTCACTACTGCAACATCCGCGGTATCAGGTCTAATCTTAATGCTATTCACCAACATCTTGAACAATTACAACCTGATATTTTGTTTATATCTGAAACACAAGTCTCCTCTGAAAGCTCCGAGTCACCCGACTTGCAGCAATTTCCTCAATACCACCTTCACTCTAACTTTCAATATAAAGGAGGCGTATGTGCCTACATCAAGGACAGAATTGCTTGCAAGAGGGTGATTTGGTTTAAACATTCTGGTCCTAATTTTGTGAAATTCTACTGTTGCATTTATAGGTCTCCTAATGACAGTAACTTTCAAGACTTCTTCGATTACCTTAGTATGAAGCTTGACTATGTCCTGTTTCAGTTTCCATTTTGCGATATCTCAATTGTACGCGATTTCAATGTTCATAACTCTAATTGGCTTCAGTTTTCATCTACTACAAATCCCGCTGGTCATAGTGCAGAAACATTTGCTATTTCATGTGATCTCACACAAATGATTTCTGAACCCACAAGAATCCCTGATAACCTAACCATACTCCACATCTTCTAGATCTTTCTTACATCAAACCCTCTTGTTTATAAAATTTCCGTTCTTTCGCCTTTAGGTCTTTCCGACCATTGTCTAATAGAAATAATTTCTACTGTACCTAATTCCACTGTTGTTCGCAAAACCGATAGAACCTTGTGGTGTTTTAAGTCAGCTCGATGGAGTGATTTACGGGATTTCTTTGCAACCTTTCCATGGCGTCAATATTGTTTTAAGTCGTCCTCTTCTTCGGACATCGCTCTTTCAGTATCTGAAGTCATCCTCATGGGAATGGTGTTATACATTCCCAAAAAACAGTACCGTATAGGTCATTCACGTTCCCAACCCTGGTTCAATAAGGCTTGTGCTGATGCAATATCTTTAAAAAATAAATATTACATTAAATGGAAATCTAATAAATCGGTCGACAGTCATGTAGAATACGTTGGTGCTAGAAATATCTGCAAAAGTGAAATCACTAAAACTAAAAAGTTGTTCGAACAACGAAAATACAATGAACTAGCTACATCTCCTTTAGGCAGTCGTAAATTTTGGTCTTTAGCTAAAGCCATTAGTAAAAACTTTGGAACATCTTCATTTCCACCCTGACGTCTATTGACGGATCGGTAGTTGCTGATTCTGTAGACAAAGCCAATATTTTTGTGGATTTGTTTGCATCAAACTCGTGTCTCAATGATTCTGGAAAAGATGTGCCCCTAGTCAACTCTTCTTCATACGCTATGAAACCAATTCTGTTTCGGTACGAGCTCTTAGAATCGATCATCAGTAGGCTTGATCTCAATAAGGCGACTGGCCCAGACGGTATCCCAGCTATTGTCTTAAAGAAATGTCCCCTGAACTAGTACCTATCCTATCTAAGTTCTATACGATCTCTATGTCTTCTGGGGAATTCCCTTCATCATGGAAGTTAGCAAATGTTCAACCTATTTCCGAAAAAGGCGATAAGACCGATCCCTCAAACTACCGACCAATTGTCATCACTTCCATTTTGTCTAAAATCATGGAAAAAGCCATCAATCAGCAACTGCTCACGTTCCTTGAAACTAACAAACTCTTTAGTGACCACCAATATGGGTTTAGGCAAAGTCGTTCAACAGGCGATCTACTTTCATATGTGACATAAGTTTGGAACAATACAGTAGAGCAGTCCGGTGAAACAGTTGTAGTCGCTTTAGATATCTCAAAGGCATTTGACCAAGTTTGGCATAAGTGTTTACTTGCCAAACTCATCTCGTTTGGGTTAAATTATACCCTCATCAACTGGGTTTCTAGTTTCCTTGATAAAAGACGAATACGTGCCGTAGTTGATGGCTTTTTTCAAAAGAAGTTAGCATTAACGCGGGGGTACGACAGGGATCCGTTATAGCGCCTACACTTTTTCTGCTGTACATAAATGACCTTATTGCTTCAACAACTAACCCCATCCATTGCTTTGCTGGCGATAGCACTCTTCACTGTAGTTCATCTCAGTCTACTCATAGTGATAATCCACCTTCTATGTCAAATCAAGAAATTAAAGCTGAAATGGCGAATTCAATTAACAAAGACATTCAACGTATTCTCGAATGGGGAAGCAATAATCTAGTTAAATTTAATGCTAACAAAACTGGGTATGATTGTATCTTCAAATCTCTCATGGGTTGACCATCTTCTGTCAGCTAGCAAAACAGCTGCTCGTAAAATAGGCTTTTTGTACAGATCTAAGCAGTACTTTACCTCTCGACAACTCCTTCTGCTGTATAAGGCCCAAATTCGGCCTCATCTGGAATATAATTCTCACCTCTGGGTTAGTGCTCCCCAATACGCTCTCGATATCGTTGATCGTATTCAAAAGAGAGCGATTAGTCTTATAAATTACCCGTTCTTAACTTCTCACATATAGTCCCTTGAGCATAGAAGGATGGTTTCAGTTCTTTCTTTGTATTATCGTTATTATAACGGCTATTGTGCTGCTGAATTATATTCTTTGATACCATCTCCGGCTAGCTTTGCGAGAAACACTCGGTTCGCTCATTCACATCATCAGTATGCAGTACAAATCTCCACTTGTCGTACCAAACGGGCGCAATCCACATTTTTCTACTACATATGTACTCACGAACCTATGCAACTTGCGATCTTACATATATATTTATCTAATTTCATCACACTAACTCTAATCTTATTATAATCTTTATTTCTTTATAACTATCATATTTAACACTCAAATATATCATCTCAACTATATATATATATATATATATATATATATATATATATATATATATATATATGTATATATGTATATTGTGCTGGCTTAAATATTATCTCTCAACCGGATAGAGTTCAATTGCTTTGAAGCTTATTGTTGGCAAATAAAATCAATAATAACTTTTAACCTTCCAAATTATTTAAATTATTATAAAATGTATTATATAGTAAACGGGAAATCATAGAAAATTTTGTTTCACACATAGAAATGTTTACGTCAAATAAATTGTAATTTTCTATAAGTGGTTTGTGTGTGAAACAGACTTTAGTGAATCTGCACAATAACGCATGCGTCGCGTCCTAAGTGAATTAATTAAATGCAGCCTGTCAAAAATTTCAATAAATGATCTAAAATGTGTGAGTACAATTATGTTTTTGTTCAAAATAAAATTAAAATGTTGATAATTACACCGGTTCATTTACTTTACAGATATTTATAACATGTTGTCGCACAAACATTTATACATAATCAATAAAAACATAAATACAGGAAATCAAAATAATAATCAATGCAATAATGGGTTATGATAGTAAAATTTCACTCACATGTATTACTGCATCTTCCAAAGAATGTTTTCATTAGGCTTGTTCCATATTAAAATATTGGACGTAGACTTTTTCCCATGTGTAGACGATGATACTGCTTTGCTGTTCACAATGGTGCTGCTTAATTTTCCATAATTCATCCAAATCCAATTTACTGCTGAACGACCCTTCCTCGTGGTAAATATAATGTAACGTAATATTGCTCATATATTTTTAGATAAGCACTTTATTTTAAATTGTATGTTTAAATGTTGGTTTAACTGTTTACTAAATTTCTCGGATTTATATTTTATTTTCATATAAATTTTAATTAATTGCACTTTTATTTTAGATGCCGTTATGGAATTTAGTTTGTTTAATATTCTGCGTCACTTTCAAGAAAAATAAACATCAAATCCAAAATAATTGTTTGGTTTTATTAACATAAAAAAAAACATCATCCGATGTTGAACACGAATTCAAATTGAAACAATTATAATATAATCGACACTTATAATCGGTAACCTAATTTTTAAATTTTGTTATAGGTTAAAACAAATGTTTCTGAGATCTCGACTCTACGTTGGTCGCGTTTCAAAACCGATAATGTAAACGAAACTTGTAACTTACATGTTAACACCAACACTTAATTTTAACAGAATAAATAAATTTTCATATTTAAATTTTAGGTAGTTAACCCAACTTTTCTAATTTTATGTTCATATTACATGTATATTGTAAATTTCTTTATGAAAATGAGAGAAAACTCCTATTATGTGCTTTTATAATTTATTCTAAACCTAACTTATTCTAAAAAACTATAAATTTGCAAAATTCTTAAATATAGTACTTAACCTAACTTAATATAATTTTTACTTATAACTTGCGTTTAAAACGTCAAAATCACAAAATGTTAATTTATCATGTTCTTATAACTGTCTTTAACACCAATACTGTTTACTTTTACTCCATAGTCTATAACTTTGTCATAACAGAATTCCATATTGTTAATACATTTAGGTAAATTTTGTACACAAAATGTAATTTTATATTAAATATCACATTGTAGAAATGTTGTTCATGTTTCTAACTCACTATCACTTCTCCTGTACTTTTTATACACTTTGTCTGTGAAATATTAATATACCGTGTTCGTATCATAACCCTTTCTTAAAGTTTATATAGTTCCTGCATTGTACCTAAATCTATACATGTTCTACATATTAGTATTAACCTACTTCATGTGATTAATATCTGTAGTGTTTAAACTGCTTACATAAATTAATTAAACTGTAAAATTACTGGAATATGTTCACCGAAACTAATCGTACCCACAAATATCAATCGTTTTGACCTTTCTCACATGCTACTGGTATAGCTCATTGCTTGTATGTATAAAACAACCTTGTGCAAACCCCACAAAGCCTATTTTGTTATATCAAAACCACATTTTCCCTCTCGTATACTAATTTTCTTATTAAACCGAACTGTATACTTTCTCAAAACTATTTAAATTTGCACACCATAAAGAATATAAGCTTGATAACTCTAGCCTCTGTATTATGCTTATTTCTAACCATCTCAATATATATATATATATATATATATATATATATATATATATATATATATATATATACATACAGTGCTAGTCAAAAGTCCCCTTCCCTCCTTGTATCTTTTGAACGGTTTTACTTATACTAATGAAATTTGGAGGGTAAATATAAACGGATATAAGCTTCTCAACTAGTCATGACAAGTAACGTAATAGTCATATATGACGTCACAGAACCACAGTGACCAAAAATTTTAAATAGTACCTTATGGCAAGTGACATCTCGTTTGAAAGGTATTAAAATTACCTATTCAGTAATACTAATTTTGTTAGGGTTTAGGTTGATTTTGATAAAAAATTAAATAAATACTAAAATTATAGTTTGGCATTTAATTAATCAAGATTGTAAAGTCTGCCTCTGGTTAATTGTCAAAAAAGTTGACGTTTTTTATTCTCTCGTTGTTTTTACTTTGATAAGTTTTTATATCTTGACTATTCAGTTTAATTATTCTTTAACGCGACGTTTAAGTGTCTACATAGACAAAATGGTACGTACGGTAACCGACAAAGTAGCAGCTATCTTAATAATTGGTGAATGTAGAAACAATTTCCATGCAGCGGAACGTCTTTTTAATGAGAGGTACCCCGATCGCCCTATATCGAGGACTTATTTGAGGGAACTTTTGAAGCAACCGGTAGTGTTCAAGATGTCAAACGATCTGGTCGACCAACAATTAGTGACGACAAAAAAATCGACATAATTGCAGAAATGGTAGTACATGCTACTTCTTCTACAGCCCAAGTTGCGTCTATCTGTGAAGTCAGTCAAAGGACAGGACATAGGGTGTTGGCTAAAAACAAATTTCATCTATACAAATTAAAAATGGTGCACCAACTTTCAGATGATGACCCCGACCGAAGATTAGAATTCTGTGAAAATATGTCCAATCAAATTATTCAACATCCAGACTACATAAAATCAATTTGTTTTAGTGACGAAAGTACTTTCTTCCTCAATGGAAACGTTAACACACAAAATGTGAGATATTGGAGTGACACAAATCCTCAAATCTTTCGTGAAAAACATACTCAATTTCCAGAAAAAGTTAATGTTTGGGCAGGTATTTTGGGAAACCACATAGTTGGACCTGTTTTTCTCAATGATAACTTAACCGGTGAAGTGTATCTGGAGATGTTACAAAACCCAATTGAACCGTTAATTCTTGAAATTTTGGAAGATAATCTAGATGAATTCGGCAACGTTCCAACAAGATGGTGCTCCTGCACACTATTATGGTGCAGTAAGACGTTACTTGGATGAAGAATATCGTGGCAGATGGATTGAACGACGAGGTCCGATAGAATGGCCAGCTCGGTCACCAGACCTGACACCATTAGATTTTTTTCTGTGGAGGTACTTAAAATCTACGGTTTACGCTACAGCACCTGGCAGTATGCACATTTTGAAACAAAGAATTGTTGAAGAATGTAGAGCAATTTCTGCAGACACATTTGAACTAGTACGACAAGAGTTTAGGAATAGGATGCATTACTGTCAGGAATTAAGTGAAGCACATTTCCAACATTTACTATAAGAATTGGTCCTTGAATCTTGATTAATTAAATGCCAAACTATAATTTTAGTATTTATTTAATTTTTCTATCAAAATCAACCTAAACCCTAACAAAATTAGTATTACTGAATAGGTAATTTTAATACCTTTCAAACGAGATGTCACTTGCCATAAGGTACTATTTAAAATTATTGGTCACTGTGGCCCTGTGATGTTGTTTATTTTCGTAATGAACTTCTTTAATTTCCATTTTGTAGGTTGGAAGGACGTGAGGTGTTCTACACCAGATATTTTAAAGTGCAACTGATCTGACGAGGAAACCCACAAGCATAGAATTTCTACGTAGAACAAGTCCTTGCTTTGACTATATCGGTTTCCAATTAATTTTTTGACATCGCCTACTTTGAAAATCCAGTTTAGTCGGTAAGCGCCCCTCATAAAATGACCACCAAAACACAATGTTAATCTTACAAAATTCTACAACAAAACATAAATTATAACAGACACATTATTTAATATTGCAAACTTAACCACCATTGGTTATCTTTTTTTTTCACGATTACACTTCTGTTGTATGCCAAAATTAAAAATGAAACTTCAGCTTTCCGCTACATCCTTTTGTTCTTACTTATCCTTATTGTCTCTTTCATTAATTACTCTACGTTATTTAAGACATGTGTATCGATCCCACAAAACGTTCCTGAACTAGGTTGCTTATTTTATTTCTATATCACGAGACGGAATACACCCCACTCAAGTAACATCATAAATAATATTCAATTTAAAAAAAAAAAAATTACTATCATCACTAAATTGTTCAATAAAAAATGAAAACTCTTTATAATATATTTATTCTTATATAAAAGTTGATAAAAGCACTAGCTGAAAAACGTAGTCTTGTAAACTCGAAACAAAAAATCTCATCTCACAGTTTAAATTACAATGATTAAAACTTATAACTATAATACACAGATTCACATATCAGCTGCTTTGGTAACATTATTTAACACATGAAATAAGGACAAATTTGCATAAGTATTCATAAAGCTTTAATACATATATGTTGCCAATTACCCTGAAAATAATTATTACAATGTAAAAAATAGAGATTTACACGCATGCTTACAGGTATTCCAACATTCCAGCCTGTACCGCCAGGATTTTCTAAACATACGCCATGACGTTTTAGGATTACACCACCATCAGTTACAGCCCAGACGTCTTGCCTTCCTACACTTACTTGTTTAAATCCTGTAGTATTTGGAGCTGAACCTTTAAGAATAATAATTACAAGGCTTTTATAGGTTCTTAAAGAACTAACTTAATATTGGTGGGTCAGCGGTAATACATTGCCAATGGGTACCTTCAGGAAAAGTTGGAGTAACTTCTTTACGAACATACAATTTACCCACTTTATCCAAAACCCAGACTCCAATGTTACCCACTGATATTTGTTTTAATTGCGCACCCATTGGTGGTTCAACGGATGCCCATGTATCCCCTTGCAAATTTTCTGGGGTTATACCCACCCGCCAATATGCACAGCCATTTTTTCCTATAACCCAAACTTGCTGGTATGGACCACAACTAATACTACTTAGTACTTGATCACAATCAACATGTTCCCATATGGTCCCCTGTTAATTTCTACTTAAAAATAACTCTATTTCCAAAACAATATTTACCATCGGTGTTGAGGGTGTAACTCCAATTCGTACCATTGCTTGACCTCCTAATGCTATCCCCCACACAGATACTATACCGTCTACAGTATTATCGACCATATCAAGTGATACCTCCAGTAGCTTTGTATGTCCAAGTTCTTGCCAAGGACCGGTAGTTGCTATAGCGCATCTACGATACCATCTACGGCGACGTACATAATCTGTGAAATGTTTTATAGCGTGATATGTGGAAGGAAAATCTGTAGCATACTGCCATCCTTCACGATCAACACCTCCAGGTACGTGAAAATCAACTAACCAATCTGATACCCACTGCCAATGCATCGAAGGCAGTTTAACCTGATCTCTTGTGCGTTTTTGTTTACCTGTTGCATCACTCCACATATGCCTATCAGTTGGCAAACCTAAATGGGTGGATTAAATAAAAATCACTTGACCTACAAGTAACATACCAGTCGAAGTATATCCAGACACTGGATTCCATCTTTGGTTTTCGTACAGTCGGTAATCCTGTGAATCTGTCATAGGATTTACATTATAGCTATCTAAACTACCAATAAAGGAACCACCCCAGCCATAGTTATAAACCCATCCTGTGTGATCATAACCAATACCCCACGTTACACCAGAACCACAACTTTCAATCCTTCGCAAATGACCACCCATTTGTCTCCAAAACAAATCACGTGGATCAACAATTGCTAATGGATTTGTTATAACAAACTTAAATGGTTGTATTTTACCCCAAATTAATACTGTGATCACTGAATGTGGGGATAAACGATGTTTATAAGTACAGTATCTTTTCTCATTAATATCAATTACATATTCCTCATTTGAACACAATATTCTTAAACTAAATTCTTGCCCACTTTTAATAGGTAAATTACCATCACGTTCTTCCTCATCCCATTTTCCTTCAATCATTGTATTTCTCACAACTATTCCATCAGAAAATCGTGGATTAAAATGTAAAGGGGTGTTTTGTAACTCAGAATATGCTTTATGACGAAGTTTATAAATGGAATGTGAATCTAAGTTTATGCCAACTCTATCTACATCATCAGCAACACATCCTGTCAGTAACAATTCTGAACCAGGAACACAACCGGAATGTATAGGTATAGATACTGGAACTTCTTTACCAGCTAAGTCTATTTCTTGTACATATTTATTATCTTGGAATTGGGAAGATTCAAAATTTAATGTATCACTTACAAAAATATCTCCTAAGTTTGTTATAGCCCATATGCTTTGTTCCGGTGGTTTTGCTACAAATTGAAAAATTTAAAGTGTGTCAAGTTATGATTACATATGAAGTACCAGAAATTGTGTGCAGTTGTCCATAAACAAAAGTTAGATGTGTTTGCCACTCTTCTAGTTGTGAATCGCTTGAGAATTGAAATTTTATACAGTCGGTGAAAGGTGTGGTGTGGGAGTGCTAGCCGAGGGTTGCCTAATTCGCTGCAGCATTGTATGCAAGTTATATCTGTTATACTAAATTGATGCTGAAAATTATACATGCAACAGCTTGTTAGATAATAAGAATACTGAACTACATACCATGGTGGTAGCTCCATCTGGATTTAAAATTGTTATAACCCCATTTGTATGTACCCATTCTAACTGTAAAATACATTCAACAAATAAAGCTGAATTTAGTGTATTGAGACAAACTCGAGCTTCGCTTGACTGCATCCACGACGTTGTGTCAACAGCAGATGGATAGTTTGAATACAGGTCAATACATGGCAATCGTTTTTTCAATAAATCTAATATTTGTAAACGCCACGGTTGATCTAATTCGGCTTGATGATTAATGCCTGTTTCAATAAACCAATTTGGTAACTGAGATGGATCTAATAAACATGCACCAGCTTCTGCCCAAGCCCATGATGTTTCGATTTCTGCCCAACACAATTCTTCATCTTCAGTGTAAATACTTACATTTCCTAAGTCATCAGCCAGCCATATGCTATCATCTGTTTCTGGATGTGCTTCTGTACCAACAACTGACCCAACAGAGCGTACTGGACTCCATGCTTTAGGATTTTTTAATTGAGTTTCAAAATGTTTTCCTGTTATTTCACCTACAGGAAGGGAAGTTGGTACCGTTGGTGCTGAATGTGATTGTTCATCCCATTCTGATATCCCTGACGTTATTTCACTAATACTGTGTGGTCTTTGATTCTATAAATTGGAAACAGACATCTCTTAATTACACCCTATTCGCAGTTTAAAATGTTCATCATTATAAGGAAGATTATATGGAACAAAAGTTGTACAAATGTTTCCTTGAAACCTTTCTTAGTGTCACACTTTTTATGATATGGATAATTCTACACGATTGATGCGACGTTAAGTTAAGAGGTGCACTCAATATGACGGAATCCATGTATATATTGTCGAGAATATAATTCACATGTCACATGGTACATTTTTTATTACTTTCATTGGTTAAAATACAAAAACAAAATCGCAGAATAGGCCATCAAATCTGTGATAATTTTATCACCGCATGTTGTCACATGATTTTATGAATAAAATAGTTGACTGTCAAAGTGACAGATCATGTAAAATTGTAGACTTCACGTGTTATGATTAATAATCGATCATCATAACACTAGTTATATTATCCCCGAAAATTTATAGTACAAATCAATTATTGTCATATTAAAAACAGCAGAATTTTAGAACTAAATGGACTAATTCATTGTTTCTTGTATAACTTAGGAATTTACGTATCAAGTGTACGAATTCTGTTTTGAAAAAAGGGAGTCATCTCAAAAATCTCGGTCCGCTGGAAAATGAAGCTCTTTTACGTGATATCACATAAAACAAAACTTTATAACCTTGGATAAGAATTTTACATTCGCCACGATTAAATTTATTCCGTCAGAGTAAAATGGCAAAAATTGTTTTTTTTTCCGAATTTTTGGAAATAATATAGTCCATTTTGTAAAAGTCTGAGTTAGTTTATAGAAACCTTGTATAAAAACTAAAAAAAGGTTGTTACGTAAGTTTAGTTTAACCGGCTCCTATTATTTATTACGTTATCTTCGGCAGAATGTAGGTATACTTGTGTTTTATCTTTGCTATTTCAAATATTACAGGTTAAACGGGAATAAATTATACTCCAGTGTACTTACGCTAAATGATGCACAATCGGTTCTTATTTAATATTGATTTGATATACTGCACCAAGACTCTTTAAATTCTGTTAACTTATACATATATGTTTATGAAATTATATGACCGAAAATGAGCTCATAGTAGTTAAAATATGAACGTACCTTTTTTATTTTCACCTTTTTAGTACAGACATTTAAACAACTTTTGTCTCATTTAATTAACATTTCCAGCAATACAAGATGAGGCAGATACACCTTTCGCCTAAACTTACTCGCACAAGCAATACAAGTAGCAATGAAAACAGCGTTCTTGAATATGTTCATATATTAAACATTCGGACACGTACTTGTATATTTTAAATGTAATGAATTGTCTCATTAATGCAATGTTGTCCTGTATGTATTGATGTCTATTAATCTCTATCTGACATAAAGTTTTTGTTGAGTGCAATGGTTAATTTAGTAGTTTTTAGTTTATAAGTTTTCATGTATTGGCAATAACTTGAATGAAACCATATAACTTGATTAATATATATAAAAAAAGAAAATAATAAGTATAAGTAGCATGTGTAATTGTGAAGGAAAGTTCTAAAAAAAAATACAAAAATAAACTACGAGTTCGCTTTCCTTATTTGTTATTCATATCCCAAGAGGTTATGGGCCCAGGCACAAAAAAAATTAAATATCGTACGTTTTTTTTTTTGGGTGAAGCTACAACTGCTAAACAAACACGTGTTGGTTAAAAGAAGAAGAAACATTTTTTTGACAGAGAGAAATGGATCCAAGCAACCAAATATTACCAGTGCTAAAGTTAAACGGAGACAACTGGACGGTGTGGAAATTCCAGGTATCGGTAATTTTAAAAGGTAGAGGTTTATTTGACATTGTAGATGGTAAAACGGTACGACCAACAGAACCTCCAGAATCAGTTATTAATTGGGATAAAAATGATGCCAGAGCTCAGGAAGTCATAGTCACGAGAATGGATCAAGGGCCACTGATACATATACTGTCATGCACCTCGGCAAATGCAATGTGGTCGAAGTTGAAATCGGTTTACGATAAGGAATCTATGGTAAGTGTGCACTTGCTACAGCAGAAATTCTTTCAGTTGCAGTTTGTTGAAGACTCTGTGTCTGTCTATATTTCTCAAATTGAGGAAATAAGAAATAAATTAAAACAAGCTGGAGAAGAAATCTCAGATCGAATGGTAATAACAAAATTGCTGATGGCGTTGCCTGAGAAATATAAACATTTTCGATCAGCATGGGAATCGGTACCGATAGATAAACAAACGTTAGGGGAATTAACTTCAAGACTCCTTATTGAGGAGGAGAGATGTACGAGTTCTGAAGAACCGACAGCATTGACCGGAAGAAGCGAAAGAACCTATGGTAAAGGGAGTGAAAAACGGTGCAACATTTGTCAGAAGATTGGGCATTATGCCAAAGATTGTTTCAGAAAAAGGGAAACTAGAACATGCAATTTCTGCAAGAAGACAGGCCATATAGTAAGTAACTGCTGGTTTAAGAAAAAGAAGGAAGTGAAAACAAACTCAAGAGACATATTCCAAACGGTTAATGCATTTATAGGATGCACATCAAATATGTCGATGAATATGTGGTGTCTAGACAGTGCTGTGATAAAGCTATGTTTGAAAGCCTCTCAAAAATTAATAGCAGTGTGAAAGTTAAAATTGGTAATGAAGTTGAAGGCGTGGGCAGAATAGTATTGAATGCGTTCAATGGACAAAGATATATTAAAACGATACTATCAAACGTATTGTTTGTGCCAAAGTTAAAATACAATTTATTTTCTGTTGGATGTACACTGGATAAAGGTTTTTCGATGAAATCAACTAGCGAAATATGCGAGTTTGTTGATAAAAACGGTATGGTACGAGCACGGGCAGTTCGAAAGGACAAGCTTTACCGGATGGAATTTATGGAACGCACTTCCTCGGAATTGTCAGAATCAGATCTGTCAATTGCCAATAATGTAAATAAGGTTAACATTGAAAATCAAGTTGATAATGTTGAAAGTATTTCAGAGTGCCAAGTTATAATAAAGATTGAAAAATTAAGTGCGTGGCACGAGAAATTAGCACATCAAAACATCAAGCATGTGATTAAAATCCTAAATAACCATAATATACAATTTGTAGATGATAGCCAAGAGTTCATATGTGAAGGTTGTCTAGCGGGCAAACAACATAGGGGCAATTACCCGCCAAGTGAATCCCGGTTGGAACTGGTACATGCAGATTTGTGCGAACCAATGGAGGTGTCATTGTTAGGTGGAGCTCGTTACTTCCTTGTAATCAAAGATGATTTTTCATCTTATCTGAAGGTATACTTTCTAAAGCATAAATCAGAGGTGAGAAAGATAATGGAAACATTCATTCTTGAATCCGAGAGGGAGACTGACACAAAGTTAAAAGTTTTCCGATCTGACAACGGATTAGAGTTTATAAATAGTGAGATGAAGACATTGTTCGCAAGTCATGGAATCATTCATCAAAGGACGGTCGCATATACACCGCAGCAGAATGGAAGGGCCGAACGTGAGATAAGAACACTCGTGGAAGCTGCACGTACGATGATTCATGGAATGAATAAATATTTTTGGGCAGAGGCAGTTAATACGGCTGCATATATATTAAATAGAACTGGCAGCAGTTCAGATCAAAACAAATCGCCTTTTGAATTGTGGAATAATAAGACTATCAACTTAAATTAATTTAAAGTATTCGGAAGTAGAGTTTCGGTACATAAACCCAAAGAAACTCGTTTAAAGTGGGATGAAAAGAATAAGCTAGGAATGTTTATAGGCTATGGAGAAAGTGTAAAAGGGTTTTGAATCTACTTTCCGAATAACAATAAAATTGAATATCATAAAGATCTAGTTTTCTTACCTGAAAAGAAATTAGATCAACGTGAGTCTGAGAGTGAAGTAAATTCAAGAAATAAGAAAGAAAAGGAACATATCGTTGTTGATAATATGCAATTAAACTGCGATGAAGAAACGAAAGCTGAAAACTCGGTAGAAAACATCATTGAAGATGAAAAAGCAGATTCCAAGCAATGATGCAAAGGAAGGAGAAAATTACAGAAGGTATAACTTAAGGGAAAACAGAAGACCACCTTTAAGGCTGGAAAATTATGAAGTGGGTCTGTTAACTGTAGAACACGATGAAGAACCTAAAACCTATGACGAAGCAATGCAGACGAACGAGGCAGAAAAATGGAAGAAAGCAATAGAGAAAGAAATCAATGCCTTAGACGAAAATCAAACATGGGTAAGGGAAGAAAATAAGAATGATGTAAAAGTTATTGAGTGCAAGTGGGTGTTCAAGCGTAAGAAAAGTGAAAATTAAAGTGATCAGACTAGTGGCAAGAGGATTCCAACAAACCGATGGATTGAATTACGATGTTTACAGTCCTGTTGCCAAACTACCAAGTATAAGAATTTTCTTAGCAATTTGCAATAAATTGAATATTACAATTTATCAGTTGGATGTTTGTAGTGCCTTTTTGAATGGCGAAATCAATGAAGATGTTTTTATTTCAATACCGAAAGGTTTTATATATAACGAAGGTACAGTATTTAAACTAAGAAAATCCTTATATGGTTTAAAAGGGTCACCTAAACAATGGAATGTCACTTTTAACAAGCTTATGTTGTCATTAAATTTTGTATGGTCAGAATATGAATATTGTTTATATGTTAAGGTCACTGAACTTTGTAAAATTTATGTTTTACTATATGTAGATGATGTACTAGTAGCAGGTACACATGAGAATGAGGTAGTTAAGACAAAACAAATGTTAGCCCAAAATTTCAAAATGAAAGATTTGGGTCAAATAAAACATTTTTTAGGCATGTAAATTACACAGGATTTGAAAAATGGAAGAATAAGAATAAATCAATCAGCATACCTAAAGAACGTTTTGTTGAAGTTTAATGTGCAAGAATGTAAACCTTGTTCAACCCCTATGGATAGTAATTTTAAGCACGATATGTTAAAGAGAACAAATTCAGAAAGTGCAGAAATAGAGAATCGATGTCGAAGATTAATAGGATAGCTTATGAATGCGATGCTTTGCTCGAGACCAGATCTGTGTATCTGCATGAGTATATTAAGCAGGTATCAATTTTGTGCGAATCAAGATTTGTGGCAAGCCTTGAAAAGGGTCTTGCGATACACACAATGTACTTTGAATTTTAGTTTAGTCTATAAAGTTTCGATTGTGCATGATAATATTATAGGATTCACTGATGCTGACTGGGCAGGAGATGGTGTCGACAGGAAGTCTACTTCAGGGTATTTGTTTAAGGTTCTTGGGTGTACCGTATCATGGACTTCCAACAAACAATCAACTGTTGCCTTATCAACTACAGAAGCTGAGTATATAGCACTTAGCTCATCAACTAGTGAAGCATGCTGGATTAAGTATCTGGTGAACGATTTTAAAGTCGTTGATAAAAAGGAAACTAGTGTAAAGTTGTATACTGATAACCAGTCTGCCATTAAAGTTTGCCAGAATCCGGAATTTCATAAAAAATTAAAACACATTGAAATAAAGTTTCATTTTGTACGGGACAAGCTAAGAGATGGCCACATTTCCATCCACTATGTAAGTACTGACAAACAACTGGCAGACATGTTAACAAAACCATTAAGCAAGGTACAACTTGCGTTTTTTTGTAACCAGTTAGGACTCAAATAATATGAGAGATTAACCATTGAGGGGGTGTGTTGAGTGCAATGGTTAATTTAGTAGTTTTTAGTTTATAAGTTTTCATGTATTGGCAATAACTTGAATGCAACCATATAACTTGATTAATATATATAAAAAAAGAAAATAATAAGTATAAGTAGCATGTGTAATTGTGAAGGAAAGTTATAAAAAAATACAAAAATAAACTACGAGTTCGCTTTATTTATTTGTTATTCATATCCCAAGAGTTTTAAACATCATTCTGACATATGACAATGTAAACTTTCACCTTTATTACACATAATAAAATACTTATCTGTTTGGGGTTTTTAATGGTGTATTTTTATATACAATCTAAACGTTTCAATAGCACTTACAGTTACCTTCTATCTATCTATTAAAATTATGAAAGATGTGGAAACAATTTTGTGACATAGATTATTGTTTTTGTTTTTACAATGTTACCTGTTTTCGTTATGAACGTATGAAAGAGGTTACATAGTTACCCAAAAAAATTATAATTAATAGTATATTACTTTACAAGGGAAGTAAGTAGGATTTACTCTACTCAGCATTATTTTATTCCCGAGCGTATGCGAGGGATTTAACAAGGCGAGGTAGAGTAATCCTTAATTCCTGTGTAAAAATATTTCGTTTCCTTGAATTTCCTTTTTGTAGGTTGGAAGGTCGTGTGGTGTTCCATACCATATATTTTGATTCATAAATTGATCACACACCATTTGAGCAACTTTTAGCCTTCAAAATACAAAGCTGTGACATTGTTTATTTAAATTAAATAATTGTTAAAAAATAAAGAAGCTTAAAAATCACTCTAATGATTATTGATTGGAATATAATTATGTTTAATTAGTTTGGGAATTCCTAATACAATTAACACAAGAAAGTGAAGTAATTATACTATTTCATTTAAATATGCCTCGAAGAAGACGTGAAATTTTTTGTAGGCGAAAAAAAAAAAGAAACTGGTTTTGTATTTCCAATTGTTGCGGAATTTTTTTTTAAGTTGACATGTATTTCTGTCTAGTAATCTCTATCTGACATGAAGTTTTAAACGTCTGTTTGACATAGATTATTGTTTCTGTTTTTACAATGTTGCCTATTTTGGTAATGAACTTATAAAAACTCGCAAACTGCCTCTACATCTGTTACCTTTGAGCAGAGCTGTTGTAAGTACCGATAAAAAGTACTTAAGTCTTAAGTACCAGTACTTGTTCAAGGTGCAACTAAGTACAAGTACCAGTACCAAGAATATATAAATACTTAAGTATTTCGTTTAAGTATTACTTGAAAACAGTAAATTTAAGTACTAAGTATTAAGTAAACTATTTGTGTACTCAAGTACCTACATTTAAAAAACTTGGTACTTAAATATCGGGTTCAAGTACTTAAACATGTGTTGTAAGTACCTACTAATACGTAAACATTAATATTAAGTACCAGTATTTACTTTTCAGTACAAGTACTTAAGTAAAACTGAAGAAAATCCTATCCCTATGTAACAGAAACATTTCCTTCGATTGGAATTCAGAATTAGAATACTTGGATGTTACGTATTTTCAACACTGCTGTATGAATTGGAGAGCTGGACGTTGAAAACAGTACGATATAAATAAATTACAATCATTTCAGTTATGGTGTTATAAAAGAATGCATAAAATTTCTTGGACATAAAGAAAAACAAATAGGATACTAACGAGAAAATATTAAGTAAAGATAAAACTGATGATTCATATCCAATCTCCCTTCGATACGAGACGGCGTTTAAAGGAGATGAAGACTTATATAAAATAGTTTTAAATAGTAAATACATGCAAAATGAAAATATTAGATTAGTTGTTGTAAAATGTTGTATAGATAATAGATAATAAAATTTTGTAGTAATAATAAAATGGTAGTAATTTTTAATATAAAACAAATTTAAGTACCTAAGTACAAGTATTAGCCTGAATACTTAAAAGTTCAAGTACCAGTACACGGATTTTATGGGATACTTAGAGTAAAATACTTAAGTACCTTCGGTAATCAGTACCGCAGCTCTGCCTTTGAGCAACCAACAATTGCATACCTTATAAAAGAATTTTGTGTTTTTAAACAGGAAATGTTAAATCATGTGGGACAATAATAACCAGCATCACAACGATCAACGACGCGGTACATGATACGTAGCTGTATAGTACACGTAACTGTCTATTACTTCACAGAGTCTTTGATAAACCCCGAGAGAAAGTTGATGAAGTTATCGAAACTATTATTAAAACCGCTGCCAAATTATCTGCCATAATGCTTTCTCATATATATATATATATATATATATATATATATATATATATATATATATATATATATATATATATATATATATATAACATATATTCAAAGCCCACAATACCTGAATTTGAGTCATATTGGTTTTTAAAAACGGTGCGCCACTTGGTTATTATACATTTTTTATTTTGAAATTATATAAAAAACATTAGTTTGTTATTTTAACTATGTAACTTTTTAAAATTTGAAGCAATGAATTTTTTTAGTTTTCTGATCCCCTAAACATGCCCCGGCACTGGTTGGATTTTGCTCATTAACGAAATTGACCTAGATTTTATGGGAAAGAATGTTTGTACCAAATTTCATATCGATAGCTTTAATGGTTTAAAAGATATCCCGAACACACACATAGACTCTAAATCTATTTTTCTAAAAATGGCCTTTTTATCGATAACTTTAATGATTCCAAGATATCACACACACTCACACACTGATACACAATCAGACACGAAATTGTTTTTTCTAAAAATATGTTTTTCGTTTTGTTTAGGCCACAAAACCTTGAGATATGTAAGAAAAGGTGTTAGAAAATTAAAACCGATTATAACGCTTTCTTTTACGTATATATATATATATATATATATATATATATATATATATATATATAAGAAAGCAAAAGTATAAGTATTTTTTCATAAACATAAATTGATTACTGGTAGGCGAGGAATTGGTGTCTATATTAAAACAGAATTAAATTTTACTCTTATTGAAAATAATACGAATTATAAATCTTTTGAATCTATTTGCATTAAAGTAACTTTGAATTCAGATGATTACTTGTTTGGAACAATTTGCAGATTTCCAAACAGTTTTTAGTGCCCAATTCTTAATGGAATTTGAGGAATGTTTGTTCTTTGATATCGATTGGATATAAAGATCTTATTTGTGCGAGATTTTAATCTAAACTTATTTGATACAAATAACGTTTATATTCAGAAATACGTAACAGTCATGTAGGGGATTGGATTTGAGCATTTGTTTGCTTCCAATGCAAGTATTATTCATGCTTCAGAAGTCATTGATACACATGATTTTACTGATCATGGTCGTATCTCTTATATGCATACCTTATAAAATAAAGCAAAACAATAAATGAACATTTTAGACGTTTTGACCGTCAATTGCTTTATGAGCATGTTACAAATACCCCTTGAGAACGTAATGCCTTACTTATTGAACTTTTTGACATTCCTATTACTACTAAATGTTTCAAAAAATCTCTTGTGTCGTGGATGGCAGATACAATTAGAGAAATAAAGCATTTATTAACTTCAAAAAAAAAAAAAAAACCATAGAAGTCACATTGGGAATATTATAAATCTATTATAACAGAATACACAAAGAAAAAAAGGTGTACGTAGAACATACTTTTCATAAAGGGTGTTCAACAAAAATATGGAATAGAATAAAAAAACTTGAATCTTTCTAACCCTTTCAATCCCAACATTGTAAATATACAACGTTACATTTAATACTGAATATAATCCTACGACTTCCATTTAGGTTGATTCTTTACCACTGTAGTTTCAAAACAACAGTATTCCAGTTCGGCCACTAGTCACTAGATGGCTAAACACGTCTCTTCGTATTTGAAAACCCTGTTCAGTTACTTGCATGTTTCTGATCAAATATATGTCAAATTTATTTCTTGTAAAATTTTTTTGCATTTGTTTCATGGGTGGTGTGTTTTTATTAGAAAGTAAAAATATTGTGTTATTGGGTAGTGTGTTCAAAAGCGAATAAGATAGTTCTCCGAGTTAGAGGTTGTATTAGTACAACGCACCGTCCGAAAACTGTTGTTGTAAATATACAACAGTGGGACTTGAAGACAGTAATATAGTATACATAGGTTATAAACATTTTATGTGCAATTGTGTGTTATAAGTGTTAAAGTGAAGTGTTTTTTATGCCAAAATGCCAAAATAAACTGTCTAATTCTAAAATTCGCCAGTTATGTGCGCTTATAGAAAATGGAACTGAAGAAGAGTTTTATACAAAACTAGCTTTGCCCATTCTGACAGGAACTGATTCTGAAGATGAGTTAGAGTCTGATAATGATGATGGTGACGAATAACTCATTTTTTATGTACACAACACACTGTAATTTTGTTTGACAGAACACAATGATTGATTTCTGAAAATATTTCATGTAATACAGTCAGTTCTTAATTGCTTTAGTACCGGCGACATCTATGTGAGAGTTCATTTAGTTAATACGCAAAAAGCCTAAGGCTAATTCTTTTTATTATTAACTTTCATTATACCTACTTTAACCTGTTACAAGAATACTTTGAATCTTTGAATATAGACTAGTCTATATTCAAAGCTTTGAATAAAGGCTTCCGCAATACATTTTCCTTAGCCGATTTAACATTAAATAAATACTTTTACATTGGTAATATCAAAGTATTTAGATTTGAAACGCTGCCATTTTGACAGTTGTGGTTTCATGACCCAACTTCATTGCTTCTTCAAATTGTTTAACTGACAACCAATTGCTCCATTTTAGACGACATGTATTAATCAATTATAAGATGCTAAGGGACACGTTTTTTGCTGGAAAAATATTCTCGCAAGATAGTAACATCCTGAAATCAATATCCCGAGCCGGATACGAAAGGTTTTGTTGAGTGATGTTACCCAATAGCAACTATCTTGAGATAAGAGAAAACAGTCCCGAGGTCTATACGATAAGATTATTTCCCAAAGAAAGTTTGTTGGAAGTGCTAGTGCATTAATTTTCCACCATGATTATAACGAGTCAAAAATGTATGCTAATACGCTTATTTAATCTATATATTCATATCATGCATCATCATATTTAAAATTAGAGGTTTTAAACGTGACATCCAGAGATATTGTCGGAATGTTGTCGCTATAATCAAAACGTGAATGATAGTCGATTGAAAAAACATTCATTTGTTTTATCTAACAACTGAATCAATCTTATTAAATATCATAAAAATGATTTGTCGAAAAATGTAAATACATTTAGTTAACTGGGTGTACGTAAGTTTAAGGTCAAATTTATCTGCTTCATCTCATCTATGCAGTAACAATAAGGATTGTGTTAGTGTGTTATGTACCATAGATCTATAGATAACTTCTACAACTAATGATTATTAACTACAGCTATCTTATATGAAATGTGTGCAGCTGTTATTAATGGGTTAACTACATAAATAACTTACAAGCGAATTACAGCTACGATGAAATTTATCCCGATTAAGGCTTGCATTACTACTTGCTCTACTAACTTGTTGAGGAGCATGTAATGCTCTCCAACGTTTTCCTGTAAGATCTCCTAATGTAACACCGGTACGAAAATAAATTGCACGATCATCAGAACCAACAGCAAAAACTTGATCATTTGCCGAAACAGAAACCATAGACATACGTCCAACCATTTCAACCCAACCACTTCCTGCTGCCAACTCTTCACTAATTCCTGCTCCTTCTCCTTTAACTCCTTTTCTAAACCACACTTGTTTATCTTGAGTTACAGCCCATACAGCACATGTACCTACTGAAACATGTATTATACGGGAACTATCTAGTGGTCCCCTTATCTCAACCCATGAATCACCAGATAATGAATCTCTAGTTACACCTATACGTACAAGTGCTCTACCATCTAACAAAGATGCCCAAACTAAGCCAGTCATTCCGACACTTATTTGATTTATTTCACAGCCTGGTGGTACCAGTACAGAGATCCATTTGCACCTTCAGGTGATTTTGAAGTGACACCTGTACGAAACATAACTCTATTATTTGATGTAACTGCCCAAACAAGCATAGTTCCTGGATCAGCACCAGCAACATTATTCCCACCTACTGATATATCAATAAAAGGTTCCTAAAAGGAAAGAATACTAGCAAGATAATCAAGTACGTGAAACTTACAGTAGTTGCATCTTTATGCAATGGAGCAATTGCACACCAGGAATTCATAGCACTGTATCTTCGGGACCTAACCCATAGTCGACGTCTAACACAGCTTGACCATTGTTTTTTTGGATAATATTGTGACGGAAAATCAACAGCGTAAGTCCATCCATTATGATCTAAAGGCTGTCCCATTAAAGTAAGTTCCAACTGCCAATCCCCTTCCCATTGCCATGCCATTGAAGGTAGTCTAATTTTATCGGTGGATCTATCGACAGTTCCATCACCAGAAGAAAAATGATAACGGTCCGTGGGTAATAAACGTGATGTAAATCCCTCAATAGGTATCCAACGCTAAAAAGTATTGTTGGTTATGTAAACAGTTGTAAGTCAACATTGTTACCTCATTTTCGTATGATTCTTCTCGAATTCTTATTGGAACATCTAAACCATGAACATATACATAGACTTGATGATCTCCTCCTAATGCCCATAAAAAGTGAGGTACAGCTGAAAGTTTTTTAAATTCTTGTCCTACATATGGTAATTCTCGCCATACTGAGCCAGATGTTGATAAAGTATGAACTCTTCCTTCATTATTAATTGAGAACAATAAGGAACTTGGCATACCTTATCATTGATAAAATTTGCCTACCAAGCCACAATAGTCTTTACTTCATCGGAATAATTATTTTATTTAATTAAAATTTGAAGGGATTTGTTAAAATACAATAACATACTAAAACTATATAAACAAATTTACGGTTCATTCATGATCAGCTGATTCAAGTAATCGTTACTCACCCCTTCCAAAATTTTAGGACATAGAACACCAACTTCTGTATTCTATATATGGTAAGAACATATACAGGAAGAGCTTAATGTGGAATTTAAATTACACTCTGAGCACATTATCGTCACTTAAAAATCATTTAAACCCATTGCCTGCCAAATTTTTAAAATTTGAATTTTTAGTTTAATCAACCTAACAAGAAACCCAGAAAAAAATTTCTTTTGATTTTTACGCCTTTTATACCATTTTTTAAAAAAGTCCCAAATGGGGATCATGACACGAGTGGTTTAAAAAATTACAAATTATGAAATGGACACATTTATTGTTTTTCATAGGATACATTGTGTTTTTCTTCATGATAGATGATTAGATTATTTTGTGCCACGTCTGGAAACATTCAACATGGAGGCCTACATTGCACTTGGAGCACTGCTTCCTTACGTTTGTCTTACATATTCCGCATTTTCGCTGCTTGCCGTCAGTGGTTCTTTCTATGAAGTGGCCCACAGGATCAAACCTCACAGTTTCCAGAACTCTTTTATTAGAAGGTTTAGGTAGAGCAGGTCTTCCGATGTTTCTTGGATTGGACAGAGATGTCAATGCCAGGTAAGTTCTTACAATTGTTCTTCTGAAATCAAGCAGTGGCAATTTTTGTCCTGCTATATGCACGAGAGAATGTGAGCATTGACTAAGGTCATATCAAGAAGATTGTGAAGATAGGGAAGTACCATCTTTTAGCTTTTATTCTTGTCCTGTATTTGTTGATAAACCAGTCCATTCTATCAACTCCACCAAACCACTTATTGTAGGTGGTGATGCATTTTGGCTGAGGAACCGTTGCCTTATCTTTTCCAAGTTTAGACCACCGAGTGACTGTTGACTGTGGTTCGATTGCTTCGTGATTAGACAAAAATTTTACATTGTTGTTATCTTTCCAAGTAATAGCAAACAGTTTGTTCTTTTCATAAAATCGATAGTCACTTACACCACGTTCTACTTTTTTCATTTCTTTGTCAGACTTTATAGGACAAGAATTCATTCTATTGTAGCGGATCGTCCCAGTAGCACAAACATTTTTTTCTGACAAGTAGTTCATCAAGTCAAAACTTGTAAAAAAGCTATCAAAATAAAAAAACATGATTTTCTGGAGTCTCAGGTACAGAGACTGTGGATGAACCCACAGAGGTCGTTTCAGCATTCTCTATCTGCACTTTTTTGCCTTCATAAAGATCGGCATGAAAACAGTATCCTGTTTCCCCACAGCAGAGTAACCACTGCTTGAAGCCAAACCGTATAGGCTTTCCACGGATAAATTGCTTCAGGAAATGGTGACCGTAGTATCGAACCATTTGTTTGTCAATGCTTAAATTTGTAGAAAATACTCCAATTTTCACAAAGTTACTATTTAGCTTAGTGGCTCTGCTTTGTAAGACTTTTTGGGATTAGTGGGTATTTGGGAATTGTCGTTGAAGTGAAGATTACGTTTTATTTTTACAAATCTGTTCTTTGAAAAACACTTCCTCACACAATCAATGGATATGTCCTCATCCTCGCTCCATTATAATTATTCTTGAGGAAAAGAGTGGTACCCTGTGAAAAGAAGGAACCCAATGAATGTGATTCTGCTGGATTGTAGTGGAGCTCTATTTTTCCTGGAACATCGCGAGGCATTGCATCATCTAGAACATTTTCATCGATCTCTTCCAAATCAGAAAGATTGTCAACATTATCTGGTGGTAGCTTAACAAGATGTATTTCGCCATGATCGTCGAGGGAGTCATTTAATAGAGATTCTAGCTGGTTTAGAGATAAAAACTGCCGCTTAGCCATGCCTATAATCGTAATAAACAACGTAGCATGCACCTAATCGGGGATGTGCCATGATCCCCAAATGGGCATCACTCTTCAAACAACCGTAACTGGTAGGTAAATGACAATTGAATTGAGGTTACCGACCATGTTTACATGTTAGGGGAATACTAATAAACATAATACATCGAGCTAAATTGATAGAAACATCCCTAACCATAATACAAAAATTAACAAAAAACTCATAGTTATAAAAGTAAGCAACATACCTGACACAACATGAACTAATTCAAAAAACTACAACATAAAGGCATCAAAATAACTTCTAATGTGCATCAACATAATGTCAAACAGTCTCATAGAGTCTGTAAACAGGTGTAACTTGCCTGTAAGTAAGTTTTGCCAACCCATACCCTTTGAAACACAAAATCCCCAAACGGGGCTCATGGCAGGTAATGGGTTAAGAAGATTAAATATGATGTTGTTGATGGCGTTAGACAGCCTCACACAGGGTGTATAAAATAGACTTTAGAGCCTAAGACGACCATTCGTCCCGTATTATAAGTGACAGTCCCTTCTATAACATATCATTTCGTATATGTAATTATTTTAATAAATTACGTAAATGTTTCGTATTTACAAAGAAGTCACTTTTGTGTCTCGTTTCTGACGTTTCATTATTTAGAAGCAATTTAATCAAAGTCCAGAAAGTACGAAAAAGATAGCGCGACCATCAGATAAGACACACTAAGATAACAACACAAGTTCTACAATTTAGAAGACTTTTCTAGCACTTTTGTCATCTTAAATAAATAGGAGCGATCTCGCTTACAAGGCAATATTAAGTATCAAGTCTAGCGCGCAAAGAATTTGCTTACGACTGTGTTTTGTACCTGTGAAAAGTCAATATACCTGTGCGTGTAAATAAATATAGTGTAAATAGTTCGTTAGTTACAAGGTTGTGTTAATAAATAACTGTTTTTAAATAAATAATCGTTATAGTGTAGTGTGTGACAGTAGAAAACCAGAAAATGCCAAATAGAAAGTATACACTTAATAGAGATTTAGGAAGTGAATATCCATTTATTAAAAAGACAACCTCAGGTAGTAATGTAAAGTGATTAAAATGTTGTGCAGAATTTTTCACTTGCACATGGTGGAAAGGCCAATATTGTTCAACGCATTTCAACACTTAAGCATAAAAAGTCGAATATTGCTGCTTCTAGTAGTAGCAAAGCTTCTTCTTTTTTTCGTGAGGACAGATTTGGAAATGAAGAAATGAAGAACAAAAGCTAGCTGAGCGTGGTTATACCATAACGTGATCCACAACCAGTCCTTTCGTTCTGCGGATAGCACTAGTAAGCTAATAAAAAATTGCTTCCAACAAAAGTCTATATGTGCTAGAACTAAATCTGAAAATATTGTGTGTGACATTTCACAAAAAGGAGCATATTAAGCTTCATACAAAATGATCTTGGAACGGTGAATTTTGGAACAAGCTATACCGATTAGTCGAGTTGATCGGCCTATTTCCACAGTTTATGCTTTTTGAGCGCGACGTTTCGGAAGCGGACTCTGCCTCCGTCATCAGGCTTAGTCCTGAGAAGGACTGTTTTCGCACTTGAGTCAATATATGTTATATATATATATATATATATATATATATATATATATATATATATATATTTTTCCCAAGCACTTGACTACTCTTAGATTCGAACTGGTACCTTTCACTTACTAGTCTGTCAACCTTGGTCACGAGCCCCCGGAGTATTCCAATATATATATATATATATATATATATATATATATATATATATATATATATATATATATAACTTTTCGTGGTTGCGCAGAGGTTTATTGCACATGTTGCGCAGTAACTTCTTGCGCAGGTGTATTGCGCTTAAGCTCTTCGCGCATTGTTGGAATCCATATGGATTTCATTTCTACACTAGCTTGGCTTATTGGATTTTCTGTTAGTGCGATGTATGTGGCTTCTTTGAGTTTTCGACGAGTTGTGTTCTCGTCCTTTGCCACTATCTGTATGTTATCCCATTGGATGCGGTGGTCTTCGTTCCAGACATGTTCGGCGATTCTTGATCTTTCTGTTTCGCCCTTACGGACGTTGTTCTTATGTTCCTCTGTTCTCTCCTATGTATGCTCTGCCGCATTCGCATGGTTTTGTTCCGACTCCAATTCCATTGTGAATTTTATGGAGGGTGCGCGGCTATTTAGATGATCTAGGAATTCATCTGGCTTATGTGTATGTATATGTGTATGTGTATGTGTATGTGTATGTGTATGTGTATGTGTATGTGTATGTGTATGTGTATGTGTATGTGTATGTGTATGTGTATGTGTATGTGTGTGTATGTGTATGTGTATACCGATTGTTCAAATCACAGGAGCGTAAAAATGTGTCCTATACTCGTAAGATACTTTATAAAAGACAAGGGGAGTCAAGTAAAACTTTTGGAAGTTGAAAATCTTCCAGGTGAAACTCCAGACATTATATCCTAATATATTATTAAAACGGTTGACAAATACGAATGAACAACAAAAGTAATGGCAATTTGCCCTGACAACACAAATTCTTCTTTCATAAAGTTCATCAGTTACTTACAAAACTTTTAGTTGTGGTGAACTGTGCTGCTCACATCCTTCACAATTGTATTTAAACTTCAGCGGACTGGTTGCCTATAAACATCAAAGTCATTATTGTGAAAATCTATGGCCATTACCACACTTATACTGTTCGAGTTGAACAATTAAAATAATTTTCTGAGTTTGTTAATGTTGTTACCTTCGATAAAAGAATATTAAAAGTATTCAAACCGTTACAGAGTTACTTTCTATCACCAGAAAAATGTCCCACATTGATTCTTAATGCATGGTATACAGTGGCCGGTGTGTAAGAAGACGAGGAGCTGGCGCATCGTAGAACTACGGCGGTTGCCGATTATAATAAAAATACTAAGCAGTGGTGTATCACATTTGTATGTTTAATAATATGTATATTGGAAGAATGCGTATGAAGATGAATAATTCCAATATTTCCATTGGTGACGCGTTTTTTTTAACATTTGGTTTTTCATGTTTGCATAATAGGCATCTATCCCTGAAAGTATGTAGGCATCTCTCCCATTTGTTTAATAGGTAATTTTGAATGTATTTTTAATATACACTAATAAAAATGAAATAATGAAAGCATTAGGTACCCATTAGAAAATTGTCTTAAAGACGATTAGAGGGGAAAAACATACTTATCTAAATAATAAATTTATAAGCAGTTAACATAATAACAGCAATTAGAGGTTTGATATATAAATATCTGGATTCTTGGTACATATGCATATTAGTTTTTGAAAATTGATTATACGGTGTCAACATTTACTGATTTGTAATCAGTTTTAAAAAATGTCTAAGTCTGGAAAAATCTTAAAACGGTCAAACGCGAGAAATAGTGCATAACGTGTTTCAATACTTTTTAACACTAGAAGAAGAAATCGAAACCTTACGGAGCATCAAGGAAAAAACTTCAAATGCAACAAAAGTATCAATCACAACAATAGAACGAATCATAAAGGAAGCCAAGGAATCGTCCGCAAAAAATAATGGTACAATTATACTGAGATCTCCGGAGAAGAAGCGCCAAAAAAAACATCCAGTTACGGATGTTGCAGAATATGATCTTAACATAATAAGACACATCATTTATAATTCCATAAAACAGAAGAGAGTCGTGTCGTTAAATCCTTACGACAGAATTAATGGAAGATTTGGGTTGGAGTGGTTCAGAAAAATCTCTGAGAATAATCCTTAAAAAACTTAACTTTAAGTGGAGGAAAACAGTGGACAACAGAAGAATTTTAATAGAGAAAAGCGATATTCGAGAAAAAAGAATAGTGTACCTTCAAAACACATTAAACGTTACCGTACTGAAAACAGACCGATCGTCTTTTTGGATGAAAGCTATATTCACAGCGGACATACCAGTTCACGAAGCTGGAATGACAACAGTAACTAAGGATTATTTGCTCCTATTTCAAAGGGCCAGCGAGTAAATATGGTTCACGCAGGGGGCGACATGGGTTTTATACCTAACTGTTTATTAACATTTAAATCTGGCACAAAAAGTGGAGATTACCACGACGACATGAATGGTGCCAATTATGAAAAGTGGGTCAAAGAACGTCTTCTACCGAATTTGCCAAACAACTCATTGTTATTGATAACAATACTAGATCCTGCACCAACGTCGAATAGTAGGAAAAGCGAAATGTTAGAGTGGTTACATCAAAAAGGAATTCAAGTTCCTGCGAACCTATATAAACCACAACTTTACGAAATTGTACTAGAAAATAAAAATCGGTAGTAAAAAAAGAAAAAATTAAACAACGTTATACAAGTTGGGCGGAGAAAGGTAGGGCCCGGGATTAAAGTTTGTTTATAACTTCATGAAAAAACTTTCAATCAATTGGGGAAGGGGGTTAGTTAGTAATTTTCAGAACCGATTATCAAACATTTGTTAGGTAACGTACTTCAAAATTTTAACGGTGTACGGTGGTGCAGTGTAAATTCAAACGAAAGATAAAGAGAAAACTCCCTTTTGTTAAAGTGGGATAAGGGATAGAGTCCGGGAACACAATTTGTTGAAAACAGTCCAAAACATAAAAACGTTCAATAAATTAAGTGAGGGAGGGCCAGTTATTAACGTTCGGAATCGATTATCGGACATTTTTTACTGAGTTCAATCCAAACCTTTAGTAGTGCATAATGGTGCAATAAGTATAAGTTATAGATAAAGAAAAAACCCATTATTGTTGAGGTAGGGTCCGGAAACGTAATTTGTTCAAATCTTAGCAGCTATAACGACGCAAAAGAACAGAAATGTGGTACATAAGTGAACGAATGCTATCCAACAATATAAAAAACGTTCAATAAACTAACAGAGGGGGGGGGGCAGTTTGGAATAGATTATCGGGCATTTGTTAGGAAGTCTAATCCAAACTTTAATGGGTGTATATTGATGCAATCCCCGTGCAAGCGGAAGGTAAACAGAAAAATTATTTCTGTTAAAGTGGGGGCTGGGGCTCCAGGAACGCAATTTGTTCTGAATGAATACAATCCAATAACATAAAAAACATTCAATAAAATAAAGGAGGGGGTCAATTAGTAATGTTCGGAATCGACTATCGGACATTTGAAACTAAGTTCAATCAAAACTTTCAGTGGTGCAATATAAGTGCAAGCAAAATGTACAACAAAGCTTAATTTTATTAAGGTGGAGGGAGAAGTTGGCTTGGACAACGAAACGTGTTCATTACTTTCCTGGATGGTGCAAAAAAAGACATGTGGTGCAAGGCCTCAATCAAAAAACGTGAACAATCTTTAATAAATTGGAAGTAGGGGGTCAAACTTAACGCTCGTACAATAGCATACTAAAAGATAAACGTGAAGAGTATTTGAATGTACTGGGTCTTACCAAGGTCGGCCAGCGACCGTATCTCGGTAACAGATTATCGCAGAGCTTTGGTAAAAAATGTCATAAAGCTTCACATGAGAGTAAGCTGGAATTATTTCTCAAGTTCGTAGAATTGCCGCTAGGGTGCGTAATAGGTACACTAAATCAGAAAATCAAGCTTTTCTATAAAAGCTGTCGAGTGGCGTAAACTTCTTTTTGAAAAATATAATTTATTGCTTTAACCAAAACTCACAAGCTTAGACTCGTTATAAGTTATTTTTCTGTTCTTCTTACGATAGAGTGAACGATAGATAGTATATTTTTGATATTAGAAAAAGATGACTAAATACTACATTTACAAAAGACTCACGAAAAGCTTACTTGGGTCACAGTTAGATAGGATTACAATTCTTCAATAACAATATCTAAATTAAAACAATAATACTAAACTGGAATACAATAAGAGCAAAGGATAATCGTCACAAACGACAAAAAAAGATTTCAAAACAGTTATTAATGTTATAAATGTTCAAAATGCTGTCTATTTTTTTAAACACAGCAAGCAATCTGAACTTATTGACTTTCTCTCAAAACAAAGCTTACGCTTTCCTCACCACTTCATTTCAAGAGGTAGACTAATTAGTTTTAAACAAGAAATATTTCCACCGTCACACGACCACCACACCTATTATGTGACGGTCGTGAGCACGGTGTGAATGTTGAATGTAATTTATCCGTTACGGGTTTTGTTTGTTATTGTTGTTTGTTTTTAATTAGCTTTTTAGATGGGAAAACTATAATAGTACAATTATTACTTTTCTTTAAAAAAATTAATAAAAAATAAACTGCTTTAGAAAAAATTGTAACGTATCCACAAATTTTTCTAGTTTAACTTTTAATAAGCGATAATAAGTATAGGGAACACCGTGCCAGGAATTGGAGGTTTATAATGTAACATTTTGCTTTTGGGTAGCTTTTATCATTTTATTGGTTTTACAGGAATAACTACTAGTACCAAGCAACACAAAAACTCCAAACAATAGAAAAAACATAGTAATCAAACAAGGGCGAAACCTTCCAGTGACAGCAAAAGAAAGGCTGCAGCAGAAAGAAAAAGGATCTGACAAAATCCAGGAAAATATAAATTAATGAAGGAAAAGGAAAAAGAAAGCAAAGAGCGGAGTGTACAAAACGCTACCATAAACATGCACAAAAGAAACGCCAACAGCAGTAGGTAATTTGTAAATTTTCTGGATGAAAATTCTTCTACAAATTCATCAATTTCTGTACCTAACAATCGTGAACCTGCATTGGATCATTTTCGAACAATGGAGGAGGAAAGGAATAATAGAAAAAAAAGACTTCGGACAAGTAGAGAGAGGTACAGGATGAAGATTAAAAAATGAGAAAAAAAAAAAACTAAAAGACCAAAGCAACAAGCACATTTTGTAGTGAACTCTATTTATAATTTACATAAAAAAACAGCGTTTAATCTTCTTACGCCATAAAGTAACTAAAACAACACTCTTCTGAAATACGTACTTACCTAGTAAACAATATATAATACCTCTTTAAATATTTATCTTTTGGGCTTTTAACTATATATTTTTGTATAAGTATTTATATTTTTACAAATCTATACATTTCGATAACACTTACAGTTATCGTTCTTAGTCGTTGTAATACCTTTTAGAATTATTTAAGGGGTTAGATCAAATTTATGAAATACGAAAAATAATATAAAACAGTTTAATAAACGTATAAAGCCTACTATGGGATCTAATTTTAGTAAAAAATAACTAGATTCTTAATAAAATAAATATTGTTAAACTGCCTTGAATATGACAAATCAGAACACCCTCTAACGGTCGAAGGCTAACAGTGAAAAATGTCATAATCAAAGAACAAATTTAACAAAATTTAATCAAATTATGATGTACATAAGTGTAAAGTTGTGAAAAACTTTAATTTGAAATTGATAAAAGCATTTACAAATAGAAACTTGACATAATTAAAACTCTAGTCAAATCTAACAAAGAAATAGCTTTATCAATAACTATAAGTGTCTTAATTTTAATTTCGAATTTCAAATTTCGAATTTCTCAATCTGTTTTAGTTTCAGTTTCGGTCTGTCTCAGTCTCAGTCTCGTCTAAGACTTAGTTTGTCTCAGTCTATCTTAGTCTCTGTCTCAGTCTATCTTAGCCTCTGTCTCAGTCCATCTTAATCTCAGTATCAGTCTTAGTCTCAGTCTGTCTCAGTCTCAGATTCAGTTTTGGTTTCGGTTTGGGTTTCAGTTTGCTTCAGTTTCAGTTTCAGGTTCGGGTGTAGGCTACTGTTTTTCAATGTTGCGCTGCAACCAGAACTTCTGATAGCCTTGGTTGAACTTCTGCTTAAGCTCCTCGTTTGTGGTGATGTAATCAACTCTTCTTGCATTATCACATTGGCTTCTTTCATGGCTGTGATACTGTACGGATTTATTACCCATTGAAGAATTTGTAAATTTAAGAGATCTTCAAACCTCCTAGTAAAATCCTTGTGTAATGCGTTTAAGTGAGTGACATATGATAAAATAACACCGTCTTGAAGCATTTGTGCTAATTTTGACAAATGCGGAAACTGTGAATACTCTTTTCTGCTTAAATTTTGTTTATAAAGGATAAGTTTACCCACAAAGGCTGATATTATTTATTTTGTTTTAATCAAGTTGAGATCGTCACCCTGCAGCTGCAAATTAACTTTGTTAAACATACCATATCTGTTTTACAATTGTTCAGATTTTCTTTCAAATTTGGATCTTTTTCTTGTAAAAATTCCAACACAGATTCAAAAATAGCAGAAAATCTTGCTAAGCAAGAGCCTCTGATAGCCAGCGAACTTCAGTGTGCAGAAGTAGCCGAGTAAAGATTTCGTCGTTTTCCTCACATAGCTGAGCAAATAACCGTGAGTTCAAAGAATTGCTTCGAATCTTGTTGACAGAATTTATAACATATTGTAAAGACTGGTGCAATCTAGGACTCAGATTTTTTGCTACTAAATGCTGTCAACATGACCAGTACCTCAGACAGTTGTTGCTTTAAGTAAGCTATAAAACCACGCTGATGACCAACCATAGATGGTGCACCATCAGTCGCAACAAAAACAATGTTCTTCATGGAATAGCTTTGTCGGTAAAAAAACGTTCCACGGCCTTAAAAATCCATTCTTCTCTGGTATCAGTCTCTAAATATGTGGCAAAAAGCAGTTCTTGGCGCATATTTTTATCTTTAATATATCCAACATATCCTAACTGAGCTTCATTGCCGGGTAATGTAGACTCGTCCAACTGGAGAGAGAATCTGTTGGTCTGTAAGAAATTGCATAAAATGTTTTCCACGTCGCGAACCATCTCGTTTATTCATCTCTGAACGGTGTTATTGCTTAAAGGAATTCTCTTTATAATATCATGTGCGGGCTTGTGCAATACATTGTTGAGGACCTCCGCAGTGGCTGGTAAAATACGCTCCAATTGTGTGGGGTTTCCCCGACTTCGCTATTAGTAAAGATATATTATAGGATGCTCGTAAGCCATCAACGTCTTGCATAGATGATGACGCAAACATCGATCTTATGGATGGCCTTTTCTCTAGTTTTTCTTTAAGTGCTTGAAAGAATGACAAGGGCTTAATTTTTTTGTCAACATGTACTCTTGATAAGTGGTCCTCCATATTTGAAGGCTTCATGGCATCGTTACTAAATACTTTTTCACATATGAGACACATAGGTAAGTGTTGATTTGATAGAGATGGAATAAATCTTCAATTAGTTCAAACTGTATTGTCTGCATTTTTTTGTGTCTGCCATCATAAAACTCGCAGTAAACCTGCAAATCAAAAAAAAATCTTTAAGAAACTACTTAAAAAAACAACAATAAAACTGCGTAAAAAACGAAAACAAAGAAAATTGAACATTGAGGTAAACACTTTTTTAAAGTAATTTAAAAAATACTTAGAAAAATATTAAACGTTTTTTGGTACTTACCCTGTTACTTTTTCATAAACTGCAGAAATGTACGGTAAGCTATTAACGCGCGTAGGTAACTAAGCACTTTGTAATAGTATATTACGTAATAAGTGTTGTAAAAGGCATATTACGCACGAATGGAAAAATTATGCACGCAGCCGCGTAGCGGCGAGTGCATAATTCCATGAGTCCGTAATTGCTCTACAACACGTATTACGTACTATACTTTACCTACGACCATAGACACTGTGCCAAAAAGTCTGGACTACTTTTAATATTTTCATGTTTATCAGGTATTGTAGATGATGCTTAAACACGTCGATTTTTTATTTTAGTCGTTGTTTTTTGTTGTTCGTTTCATGTATACATAGAGATCTAAAGACTAGTAATCTTCATTTCTTTAAATGGGATACTCTGTATATTATTGCATCTTTAGATTTTTGATCAATTTTATTTCAAACAATTTTACAAAATTATGTCTCACAACTTTGATGATCATACACGATATAATTCGTTCTATTTACTACTACGTTGGTTTAATTAACATTAGAAACATTATAATAATTATTTATGGTTACTGTACAATTATCACGTATATTAGAAGTATCTCGATTTGTCGATTCATATGACATTGTAATATTTTCATTTGTTAATATAGTCAAACTGTGCGTTTTGTTTACGAAAACAGTGCGATTTGTTTACCGTGCGTAATGACGAATTTACTGAGGCTGTGTGTCGTGTGTTTTCGTCTATTTTCTACAGCGGTCGTAGATAAATTCTGTTTCAATCACTTTATTTTAATTCACTTTATTTAACTATGTAATCACTTTGTAATGTCTTGAAATAAATTGGTAGATGAGTGTATTATCATTCAAGCTCCAACGAATTTCAAAACGCAAATGAACTTTCAACTTAAGTGCAAGCTTGTTATACCATGGACAAGCTACAATTATTGAGAATAGAAAGTTTGATACAAGTTTTTAGAATTTTTATTTTAAATATGTTCAAAGTAATTGCCATTTACAATAATGCACTTATCCATTCTCTCCTTCCATAGTTTAAAAGCGTCATAGTAAAATATCAGGTGCATGTTTGGGCTTGAACTGATCATGATTTCGTTCGTGTTAAATCGCGTATATGTGTCAAATTTTAAAGGTACAACCTCCTCCTAAAATATTAGTCATTCTTATAACAAGTTGGTACACGTAACACAATTCATACAGTATCTTGAAAGTTTCAAATAAGAACTTGTGTTAATTAATAGGGGTCGATTTTTAGACGTCGTTGACCCCCAAAATCAGTTTTCGTTTATGTCGACCCCTGGGAAACCGATTTCGACCCCAAGGGGTCGATATAGACCACGTTGGGAATCCCTGATTTAGACCATAGATTAGCGTAGTTTACTTGTTCTTCTTTTTTCTACCGCCCTTGGATTCCTTAATGGTGTAATAACCACATCCATATTTATTAATTTTTTTAATTATAGGTTAGGTTAATTTTCAAAAATGTCTAATATAGATGAATTGATTGAAAATACGAATTTAAATAATATGTTACAGTTTGAAACGCAAATATTCTTAGATATTATACACCAAGATGGTTTAGTTGTAGCTGCGAAGTAAAAATTCCACCTTTTTTTGCACCCATTTTCAAAATACCATATATTTTTAGAGGTCTCAGTTTGGATACTGTAATAATAAACTTGTTAAAAGTGTATTCCGATCCTGGAAACTTAGTTCTTGTTTTAAATTGTTCAGATAATGATGAGAAACATTTTATAGAGAAATTAAGTAATGATCATGTACATAGAATAACTTTCGAAACAAGTATAAAAGATAGGTATATTTAAAACTACATAGATTTCAGATTATAATTAATTTTTATTTGTAGAGAAGAAATGTATTTACAAGGTGGTACACATTTTGTTACAACCAGAATACTTGTGGTAGATTTATTAAAAAATCGAGTGCCTGTTGATAAAATTACAGGAATTGTTGTTGTACGGGCACATACAGTTCTAGAGAGCTGTCAGGAAGCATTTGCTCTTAGATTATACAGGCAGAAAAATAAGGTATGATATTTTCTTAGCATATATTAATAAAATGTCAATAAAAGTATCTCATAGACAGTTAGTAAATCACACCTTGTTCTTTATAAAGAGTTTTGTATTACCTATATTACATGTTGTGTCTTTCAAGTAACAATTGGACATAGTTTAGATTACTTTTCCTGTGGGCCATAGCGGTTAATTTATTAACACATTCACTACCGTGGCAGACACTTGTGTCTGCTGTTGATGTTCCAGACACCGGTGTCTGCTTTAGTTTTAACTTATCTACACCAGACAGACTCAATTTATAGATCTAAATATGGAGTATGTGCATGGTGCTTACAGATGCTTTGCATTGTACTGTTTTGCAATAAAGACCTTTTTACATTTTTTACATTGTACATCTTCTAAATATGTCAGCTTTGGTGCATATAAGGAATAGTTTTTATTTTGTAGCAGAGCTGTAATATTTTTCGTGTTCAGCTACTGATGACTTTTTGTTACCACTAACTAGCAACCAAATGGTGAAATAATTTTTTAAACTACCTATAAATGCATTACAGTATACGCAAGTTTATGACGTGTGACGCTTAATAGTCAAAATCGTTGTGGCAGTGAATGTGTTAAATCAGAGTTAAGGTTATATTTTTAACAACTCATACTCTGGTTATGCTTTCTGTAGTAATTTAATTTCATAGCAAATATTCTATAAAAAAAAAATTAATGCTCTACCATTGTAGAACACACATCGAAACACATTTGTAAAATTATCAAGTGTAAGGGAGACTTAAATATTTTATTAGTATGTTCTACAAATTTTTTGGTTTATAAATTAAAATGTGAAATTGAAATCTGTTTGAATCTTTTTCAAAATGAAAGTAAATGGTTCAGGCTGTGATAAAGGAATGCACAGGCAAATGATACCATTAGATTAGTAAATATTTTGGTACCTTTGCAAATCATTGAGCTGTCTGTTCAGTTACGTTGCAAGATTGAATAGGAGGAACTTTATTTAATTGCAAATGCTGATATGCAGTAACCGATTCTATGTTCCACTGCTTACTGTTAACATACAACATAACATCGGTAAGGCAACCATTCGTTCCGTATTATACGGTACAGTCCAGTTTTTAAACAATTATTTCGTGTATGTAATTATTGTAATAAATTACCTAAATGTTTCATATTTATAAAGTCCCTTTTTTGTCCTTTTCCCGCTTATGAGGCAGTATTAAGTTTAGCACATAAAGAATTTGCTTACAATAGTGTTTTGTACGAGTAGAAAATAAATATACCAGTGCGTATAAATAAATATAGTGTAAATAGTTCGTGAGTTAAGGTTAAGTGTTAATAAATGACTGCTTTTCAATAATTAATCGTAGTGTAGTGTATATGTAAGACGGTAGAAAATCAGAAAATGCCAAAAAGAAAGTGTATATTTAATAGGGATGTGGAAAGTTCCCCTTTCTTTAATAAAGGAATTCACTTAATACTACTTTTGCTTTGCCCGTGAGCTCGTGGTTTGAACAACAGATTGCTACAAACACTACTTTTATTGCCTGAAATATTCAATTTAAATCTAAAAAAATATTTGAAATATTCAACAAGGATTATCTAACTCAACGGGCCTTACGCTCCATGGGTTAGATAGAAGGAATGCTAGATCGAACAGGGCTACGCCTTTCGGACAAGCACAGGTACAAGAGCCACCTCTAAAAGGCCTACGCCTTAGGGGATAGTACTTGTAGGAAACCTCAGTACTTTTCAGGAATACTAAAAGCAAAGAGGAGGGTTTGTGTACAGGATATGTTTTCTGCGGGCCTAACGCTCCAGGATAGTGAGAGTGTTGGTTGCGTGTTGTTTTTTTTAGACAAGATCGATTTATAATCTACCAAAGGCGGAAAAAAAATCTTTCCAACGGGTCGGATTATTAGGTAGAAGTAACAATAAATACGGCGGTTCAGTAGATCGCAGGGGACCTCAGGGTGGAAGCGGTTAGGTAGATAAGATAGTTACTTCAGGACGGCAGTGGAAAGATAGATCATCTCGCGTCGCGGTTCTTCTTATATAGTCCGCGATCTGACGTGATTGGATATTGACCTAATTTCGCTGTCAGACGGGATTGGTCAAAGAAGAAGCGAGATTCTTATGGGACTTGAAATCTGAACCGATTTCTTAATTATGGAAGAAGGGGTAAAACTTAATCATTTTAACTGCATCGGAGCATTTTCTATAACATAAAGGCATAAATTAAAAATAATTAATTTGCGTATTTGTGTAACGATTTCTGGATATTTACAAAGTAAATATTCATTTATTTAAAAGACAACCTCAGTTAGTGACTGATGTAAACTTCTTAAAATGTTGTGCACAATTTTCACTTGCACACGATGGTAACGAGGATTGTGTTCCACAATCAGTCCTTTAGTTCTATCGATTGCACTAGTAAGTTAATAAAAAGTTCCAACAAAAAATTGCATGTGTGTAACATTTTAAAAAAGAATCATTAAGCTCCATACAAAATGATCTTGGAACAGCAATTTTTGTAGGCGATCTATACTAAGGTTATTTATGGTAAGTTTTTAGGCGTCCCATGCCATAATGCAATAGAGTAAAAAAAATAATAAAATCTATTTAATTCTGTATTTAGTTCGCTTTTTAAAAGTACATACATAGTTAATAAAATGACGAGCGAAACTTTACTCCTTTGTATATTTTTTATGACATCCACGGGCTTAGTTTAGAAAAGGGGGCTCAAGTTTGAACAGTTGTAATGTAGTTGTTAAAAGTAGTACATTACGTTGGTTTGGCTGCATTGAGAGAATGAACAACGCAAGATTAGTCGAAATTACGTTTTCTCCGAATCTCTGTAATCCGTAATCAATTACTATCCTTGAGTTATGGGGAGGAGCGCCATCTTGTTGGAAATACATTCCCTGTAACTCATCTAAAATGTCCTCATTCTCATTTTGTAGGAATCTCCAGTATCTGGCACCAGTCAGAGGTCCTTCAAATATTATTAGACCAATGATTCTACTACGGATTATTCCAAGCCCAACATTGAAACCGAACCGCACTTGAAAGTTACCCTCCCGTAATAAATTTTGATTTTCTCGTGACCAATATTTTGTATTTTGTCGGTTAAATAATCCCAAATTTGTAAACCTCAACTCGTCCGAAAATAAAATCATTCCCAAAAATCATTGTTTGGCTGCACGTTATTCTGCAATATCCAATCGCAATATTCTATCCTACGTTCGTAATCATTTTCGTACAAGTGCTGGTGCAATTGGTAATTAAAAGATTTATAGTGGTATTTGTGCAACATTCGGCTTACCGTTTGGTGAGTGATTTCCAATTCAAACCCAATTTGCCTTAAAGAAACAGTCTTATCAACTTCTACTTGAGCCAAAACATTAATTTCCGTTCCTTCGCCAACAATGAAATTTTCTTCGGGATCATTGTTCGGCTCTCTTCGAAATTGATTTTCAAGACGTTTAAAATAATTTCTCGCTGAACATGGTCTATTAGGATATCGTTCGCCATAAAGATCTTTAGCCGCTACGGCATTTTTTCTACATACCCCGTAAATTATTAACATGTCCACTTTTTCATCGCTTGTATAAATTGGCGGCATTTTGAACACAATTAACAAGAATTTTAAATAATTTTTAAAGACACAATAAAAGCACCGATAAACCAACAAATGTTTGTTGTTTTCAAAGCCACCTTAGTTAGTACGTATCTTCCCTACAGAGAGTTGTAATATTTAATTATAAATAAATTGTATTTTCTGATTTTCTTTTGGTTGTAATTTTGATTGTATTTATCGCACATTTTAATAAGACTTATGAATAAGTTCCTTAGTAATAGTACTAATAAATGGTACCACGGTGCCAATATGGTTCCATTTGAAAAAAATGAGTTTTGCTCCAAAAACCATATTGAGCATTATTTGCTCATAAATAACGTAATTTAGTATTTTTGACGGGATTTCGATTTTTCTACCCTTACACGGGTCATTTAGAATAAATCGGAACCGTCATGGCACACTTATATGGAAAACTAAAAATTATTTTATAAAAAATATTCACGTTTGAAATATCACTTATTTGGCATGGTTGGATTCTGAAAATCTTGCAGAATTCAAAAATGCAATAATATACAGGGTGTTCCATTTAAAAATCGGAAATTAGTCTCACTTCCGGTGAAACCGGAAATGAAAATAAATCGCTTATTATGTCAAAAAGTGCCGCTTATTATGTATATAGGATATCCCAAGTTTCAATCAATTATCTTCAAAACGAAAGGAGAAATGTGGGGTGTACCATGATCCTGTTACACCCGGTATATATATATATATATATATATATATATATATATATATATATATATATATATATATATATATATATACAGGATGTCCCAACGTTCCCAAAAAGTTCCATAACTTGTTTATTATTAGAGGTGTTGGCTTGTTCTTTTTTTTTAGATTGTAGCTGCGTTTCTGCTGCACATTTTAAAAATATTGTAATTTATACACAGGGTGCCCCAATATTAAAGAAATACTGAAGTTATGTTTTTTTAAATAACCCAGTTTGAATTTATTTTTGGATTCTATGCTATATCACTTTAATAGAGGTCGTTTTTAGTTATCTTTACAAAAAGATTGACAGATTGTAACATTGACAGAAGCTTATTCGATTTTTATTGTCAATAATAAATAGGGGGTGCCATTTGAAAAAAATGAGTTTTTAATTTTTTTGGTTGATCATGTTTAAAAAAATCGCAGTAGGCACACGCGACTGAGTAAAACATAAAAGATGCGGCAAATATCCAGGAATCAAAGGACATTAATTACTTTGACTTATCTGCAACACGAATTTTTGAACAAAACCCTGCGTTTCAACATTCAGACAAATCAAAACCACAAATCAAAATTGATGGCACATAGGTAAAAACGTCCTATATAAAAGTGATTCGTAGTGTAATATATAATACAAAAATAAAATCAAACTGGGTAGATTCCATTTAAAAAAACAACATTAGTGTTTCTTAAATATTGAGACACCCTGTGTATAAACTGTAATATTTTTAAAATGTGTAGCAGAAACGCAGCTATAATATCTAAACAAAGAAAAAATCAATATCTCTTATAATTTGAAATTCATTGTTAACAAACAAAATTGAAAAGCTGGATTTTAAAATCTAGTTACCGAATTAAACAATGTCACATACATGTTTTAATGTCAATAATTGCATGTGGAGTTGTCCATTGTTTAACTTGATAATTTATAGCGTATTATTGATATGTGTTTGTAGACACAAATTTAAAATTGAATTTCGTTAAAAAGTGAGTTAACTTAAATGAGTGAAAATATGCCGTTTTCAAATTTAGAATTCTGATATGTTAATGGTTTTGGGAGAATGTAGGCAAAATTAAAGTGCGGCTGAAATAATGTATGCGGAAACATATCCTCAACGTACCCGTCAATCCTTCAATGTTTTTCGGAGATTGGTAGCACATATTTGTACCAAACGGCGGGTGTGATCACCATACAATCGCGGAAATCGAATTATACGACATGTACGTAATGACATAGACTCTGATGTTCTCGCTGCAGTAATTGTTGATCCGCTTATTGTTACACGTCCAAACTGCACTAGGCGTCGTGTATGCTTACCGAAATAAGCGGGTTGCCAAGCCAGCTACAGTGGAAATGGGCGTGGTCGATATAAGGACTAAAATGATTGAAAAGTAGTTCAAACACCTAACACTTACCATTAATCTACAACTCACAAAGCTCAGTCCGAGAAAAATTGTCTCTAGGCGCCACCACAATCTTAAATTTTGCTAAAATGAATAGTCTTACGGGGGATGGTAAATTAATCCTATTTAACTGTGGAAGACAGGATTGCAGCCTGCTCAGTAAAATCATTCACCATTCAAATTCAGTCAGGCTTAAAAATAAATTAATCGAAAAGCTTAAGAAAATTCTGAAATACACGAGTCGTCGTAAACTTATTGAACACTCTCTGTACAAATGAAAATTCCCAAATCGTAACACGTTAACTTGAATAATTTTTAAGTATCCCTCGTATACCTGTAAATTTATATTTCTAACTTTCATAAAACTTGAATTAAATAAATATTCCCAATTTAGAAAATTCTAAATAAAATACGAAATCGGTTTAACAATGAATTGTTATCTCAAAAAAAAAAGTTCGTTAATTGCTGAATAATTCAAACATAGAACGGTTGGTGCTTGTATCATCAATAATATCTTTATATTTTATTACTACTTTATCTTTAAAATCGTATTTAGACATTCATTAATAGGTTTAAATTTGAATACTTCAAAACTGTAGTATTTGTGCTGATAAAGACAAAATAAACAAAATAAATTAAAGTGGATATATAATATATATATATATATATATATATATATATATATATATTGTATATATATATATATATATATATATATATATATATATATATATATATATATAGTGATAAATTCGCAAGTAAATTATATACAACGGCGTGGTTTAAAAAAACCACCAAACACATAAATACGTTAAGACTAAAATTACTCAGTTCCTAAAACTAAAAATTACAAAACAACTAAAGTTCGATTACCTTTTTTTTACTTTCAATGAACCGTAATTAACGCAACAATAATAAAAAAAATGTACTTGTCTTGGTTCAATAAAATTTAAATCTAATTCGTACGTATTACAGTAATTAATTCTTTTTCGATGCGGTTGTTGTAGTTCATATGATCTGCTTCTGCTTTTTAAATTCATAGATCCATCAATGCGCAAAACACAAGAGGTAGCCTTATACCTGTATTCGCCCTACGCACTCGGCTGTTGTACTCACTAACGCAGTGTCTATGGTTTGTTCACTTGCATACCGGGTATAGCGACTCTTTAGCCTAACATCACATCACCTTATACTGTGATGTTTCAATGTTTGCCCTTCAAAACGTTTACCACAATGAAAAATAGTTACTTCCATATACACATTAAGGTTCTTATTTGCTTTTATACAGTCAATTTGGTATTGCTAACGATTGTACACATTCAATGTCAATGATGATGGCCAGTATCTTAACTAAGTTTTAGAAACTTTTCTGTCGGTAGCATAAATGGTTACCTTCGGTTCTCTTTATTAATATTAGGTCATGCGTCCCACAATTGAACACTAGTAACAAAATATTTTCTGTGTTGACTTTAATCTGCCTAAACACTATTTATTTCTTGAAGAAAATCATTATTGTTTTCCTTCAACTAACAATATATTTTAAATTATTTATTTGTGAATGTCTATACGATTTATCTACTTATGGGTTAATGCAGTCGCTATACTTGCTCTACTAAACTATAATTTTCACAAAAGAAACTCCAACAGCTAACCATTCTGATGGTTATAATGCGCGCAATCCGTACTCAAAACCTCTAATCATCTGACCCACCAACAACTCTCCGCCCCCCCCTCAAATTTGACACTCGCTTATATACCTTCTGCCCGCCATATTGCCAATACGTCACAATAAAGAAATAAACGTAGCCATCTTGAATTACTTTGTAAATTCACTAAAAACTTTCCGAAGAAATCATCAATTGCAATACATTCACCCTGTAGATTAAACAGATTAGATCTCAACTTTTTATGCAAATCTCATATGTTGGCGAATCTTATTTCCGCACATTCCAACGAACTCCTTCACATTCTAACAACTTCATTCTTGAACATGCATTAAATTTTCCATTATTGCACCATATTATAAAATTTCTACAAATATACATACATATTCCTTACTGGATGGTAATTAAATATCAATATATCATAAACTCACTCACTCATGCGTCTCCTTCATACACAGTAGCAAAAAGACCAATAGTTTTACCAGTGCCGTATTAATAAAAATTTACTCAAAACATTATTTCTCAATCAAATTTAACGCTTTCAACACGAAAATCTTTCTACATCATTCAAATATTCCTTCACAAGATAACCAATGCCTCACTAAATTCCAGTGGCGTATTAATTACACCAACTTACATTACGCATACACAAAAAAAAATTCTTTTCATGCAAACTCACTTCAGCTACATTCAAAACACGTTACATATGTTATCAATATACTACACATCCACGGTGCATCAAAACAACCTTACAATATTTCAACGAGAGGACTTGCAAGGGATTCTGGAATTAGCCAATACTCTGTATGCAGAATTTTGAAAGATCACAACTTTCATCCATACCACGTTCATAGGCACCAAGAATTAAATGAACATGATTTTCAAGCTTGAGTCATTTTATGTAATTGGTTAACACTTTAACAAATAAAGGTCCTCACTTTCCTAAGATAGTTTTATGGACTGACGCAGCTACTTTTAAAAGCACTGGAGAAGTCCATACTCATAATATACATTACATCTTTGGAGTGTTAAGACGTGGTGTGGTATACTTGAAGGAACAATCATAGCACCTTATTTCTTCAAAGAGACTCTGAATGGGGTACGATACGCCGAGTTTTTAAGTAACGACTTGATCCACTTACTGGAGAGTGTCTCTCTTTTAACGCGAGCGAGAATGTGGTTTCAGCAAGACGTCTACCCAGCTCGTTTTTCATTGGTTGCCAGGAACACCGTAAATCAACTATTTCCCAGCAGATGGATTGGCAGAGGAAGCATAGTGATCATAAGATTATACGGCCCTAATTTTTTTCTTTTGGTCCGGATCAAGGGTATTGTTTATAAAGAAAAACCAACAACGAGAGATGATATGAAGCTGAAAATTCGCAATGTTTGCCGTTCATTAAGCATTGAAGAAGTACTTAGAGCTACTGACAGTGTAACTAGAAAAGCTCAACAGTGTTTAGTAATAAATGGAAGACATTTTGAACACTTGTAACATTGTCT
>JARFJB010000752.1:0-170976 GCA_036346205.1 Vesta saturnalis
CCTATTATCAGTTTTGCAAAATGCTAAGCAAAAGGAGCAAAATATTAGTTTTTTTTCAACTGAATAAGTCAACCAGCGTCTGTTTATCAAATTTTCATTTTCTTCTCGAGAGTAAGCAATCTTAGGATTAAATGAAATGTTTTTTTCAGGCTGTTTTGTATGGAATTCAAAGAAAAGTTGAAGTTCCCATGATTTAGGCCTTACAAAAAAATTCATGTTATTATAATCATTTTCAGGCTCAGGACTATCAGCATTATCCACACCAAAGTCCTCATTATTTTGGCTTTCTTCTATAAAAATCTAAAAACATACCTGTTCAATAGTATCATCGTCCACATTTGTGACGAATTGTATTTTCTGGTCATTATTAAATTTTATTGCATTGCTGTTGTTACTACTGGTACTGGGTATATTTTGATATTCCTAAGTAAAAAATAAACTTAATATTACCTACTTTATTGGCAAAATAAAAATAGCTTTCTATGGGGGTTGACATATGTCGTTTTAACATTATCAAACCATATTGTTAAAATGACATATCACATATACATCAAAAAATATTCTAGTATAAATATTCTCCCGTGAAACTTAGCGTCAAACCTCACGAACACTCATATAGATGAACTAGTTTCCCTAATACCGATAATATTCTTTAGTTTTGAAGGGTGTCTTTATGTCTTATTACTCTTATTTATTGTTTTAGTTCTTTTGTGTTATATAATGAATCTGTCAAAAAACTTACCATGGATTTGGGAGACTCAACAAAATTTTGTTGCTTCAAGGCGCTGACATTTTCCTTTACACGTATTATTTCTTGACTTGTAACTTTTGTCAATTGAGCCTAAAATAATTTAAGTAATAGTAAAGTGCTTTTTTTTTAATCAAAATCATGAATACGCTGGTTACTCGACTGTCTTGACACTCTTTATTATATTCTATATTTATGTATAAAAAATATACTATACATTAATATTATACATATAGTCTATAAAAGAAAAAATAAAAATTATATTTACCTGTTGAAACATATCCAATATTTTTCTACACTTTTCTCCTTCCTTTTCCAAACATTTTTGTATTTTTTGCCGTGCTTTTTGAGCACCACCTTTAAATATACGCTTTTTACTATTTTTATTCGTATCCATTTCGATTTAACACAAAAACGCGAGTAGACACTCTTAAATTTGCAGAATTTGCAATACATTTACGATGTTTAATTGAAAAATGTAATAAAGGTCGAATCAACCACTAACACTCCAACAGTTCGCTGGTACGGCTAAGTATAAACATTGAATAACTAACACCTTGAAGAAGTGCAACCTCAATGTTAAAATTTGAGTGCTACCTCCACCCCCACCCCCCTTTGTAAAATGCTGCCTTTAACATTTTGCGGGAAAATATAGAAATATACATTCCGGACGAGCTATTCGTCTTTGAAACAACAAAAACCCAAACACGCTATGGTCTCATCGGCAATAGATCGTAAATAGATGTACTTCAGATAAATAATCACATTTGTATAGCAACTGGTGTTTAGTAAAAAATTCAATAGGTATGTAATGTGTGCTATTTTGACTTTACGATTGAATAACTAATAGTTATTCAACGATTGTACTAAGGACAAAGAAACATTAGTAGACGAACATGAATTACTTTTACTTTTTAAGAACTATGGTATGGCGATACGCCAACTATTTCTTTTCTACCACGTCCATCTGATACGATCATAAACATTATTTCTAGTTTAGTCGATGCTTTTAGTATTATCCAAAATCAAACAAACAATTTCTAGCTGCCACATTAAAACAAATTTTTATGGTAATCATAAAAAATACCCTAATTGGATAGTAGAAGCTGATTTACACGTCTACATTTTCGCAATTTGGTTTTTACATTATGATATAGAAAATAAAGTGGAGAACGTTATAAACTTGTTTACATATTGTTTATGTAGGTAATTAAATGCTGATGTAAAATTCTTGTGCAAAGTGTCAACGATTTTTTGTAAATCACACTTTTTAGGGTAAGTATTCAATTTACACTCATTCGTGTTTTTTTTTTACAAATCAAACCCTTTGTATATTTTGTTTTCTTGTTTAATTAGTTAAAGACAGGTAGGTAGTCGACATTACAGTCATAAATAACTAAAATGACCCTAGTGTTATTACACTTTCACGGAAGGCCGAAATGATTCATTGCACCACTAGTTTTGTAAGAACCTGTATTTTATACTACTTGTAGTTAATGTACCCTACTATAGGTGGTCTATACTACTATACTAGCGCTTGAAGCGTAGGGTACATCGCCCATACTTAAAATAAACCTATGTAGTTGTACTTCTTCAAGGTACTAGTTATTCAACTGTATAAGATTGCGTTCCGACGTTGCCAAGTGTATTTTACAGAACAAGGATAAGTGATAGAAATGTAAATGAAATATTTGTTCAATTTTGTATTAATAAAGTTACAGATATGTGAGGCCTCCAGCCTCACATACCTTGCGGCCACCCGAGATTTGCTCGGTTGCTCGCCCGTTCCAATCCGGGCCTGGTAATAAGTCCCGTTGAATTGACGTAAATCTCTGAATGACTTTGCTCCTTTGACGTGAAGTAGTAATATTCTTATGTAAAATCGTTGTGCATCATTTGGAGCTACAGCGTACATACGTCCTATGATTTTGTCACCACCTCTTTGTCTTTTAGTCCATTTGTTGTTTTTGAATGTGTAATGGTTTGGAATTTCTGGGTATAGATATTGATGAGCCTGTACATCATGATCATTCAGGCGAAACCAAGCAGTTAATATAGTGTGTTGTTGACTGCGGTTTCAAGAGCTGTAGCCTCTTCCCCCTTGTCTAAAATACACATTCCCTCTTCATGTATAGCTAATCGGACAATCGAATGTTACTATTCATGCATTTCATTTTGATGTAGTCTCCAAACGCATTCATGAGCGCTCACATATCTCATATTTGCATAGCTCATAATTTCATCGTAATTTGTGTCATTGGTTGTTACGTTTTTTACAAACGCCATGTTAGCTACATCATACCCTTTGTAAACATATTTGAACAAATATTTAATACTGAGAATGGTTGAACAGATCTCTACATTTATGTGAGCGTCGTATTTTAAGAGAAGGTATTTGTTATATGGAACAACGTCACGATTGTCAACTTGATAAACTCCCTTTGCTCTTGAACCCGTATCTCTTCTTTGGTATTTGGGATAACCATCATTATTAAAAATTGTTTCCTCACAAAACTCCTTCGGGAAGCCTTTGGAACATTTCCCTTCAACAATACATGGCGAATTCATGTTTCTATTTCCGCATGGACCATGAACCATAGTTCTTAATACTATTTCATTTAATCTTGGGAATTCCTCAGGATTCGGTAGTTCTGCACACACTAAATTGTCAACGTCTTCTGATTCGTGAAACTTTGAATCGTCTTGAAGTACTAAAAGCATGTGGCAATGTGGTAAACCTCTTTTCTGAAATTCAATTACATATACGTATGCTATAACCTTTCCAAATACGTTACGTTTCAATAAGTCATTTTTTATTTCCTTTAGCTTTAGCTTAAATACTCTGGATACAATATCCGGTCTGTCACAGGCTGATTCAGAGGGACCCTACGAATTCGTTATCTCAGGCCATTTATGGTTGCACGTGATTGTTAAAAAAATGTCTGGTTTTCCATATTTCCGTACTATGGCCATAGCGTCTTAATACCGTTGCACCATGTTTCTGGGACTCCCTTCAAAGGAAGATGGCAGGATGACGTTTTTACTTGCTCTAAGATTATCTTGATGAATGTGGTTCGTCACAAAATCTTGGAGACCTCTGTACTGTTCTGTCCTAAGCTCAGTTTGGTGTGTTCTTAGGTAATTAAGTCTAGTTGCTTCCACTCTCGTGTACTGATCCACCAAGTATTGTTGAAACAACTTTTTACTGAGATGTAGAAGAGAAACCCCAACTCTAACAGCTATTCTAAATACAAATTGTAACAGCGTCAATTTTTGCCTATTTGGTTGTCTTCTTGCTCCATTATGATTCATATTCTTATCCCATCCCGGCTCACCATAAGGGAAAAATCATAGGATAAAGCATTGGATCACAGTGGGGACTTAGAACTGATAGTAGTTTTGGACCTCCTTCCCGTCCCTGAACAACAATGTGACGATGTTCTGGTGGTTCTCCATCTCTCGAGGTAAACACACCGGCTATTTCATCTGCAATAGGTCTATTGTATCGACGTTTGTCCATTACAACTCTGTCAACAAAACGAAGATCTAATTGTTGAGGTGAGTTTTGATTCTGTTCATTTCTGAGCATTTGACCTGCTCGTATGTATGCTTGGCCGTAAGGATTAGTTGATAAAATATCTGTTCCTAACCTGATGTTGTTTGCTGCCGTTGAATCAATTATATATAACTGGCCGTATGAAGGAATCTGTTCATTTTGTGGATATAGGTCTGAAATATATCTGTGAATCTGGCCTTGTACCTTGAAAGTATAAGGGCCGTTTCCAGGTATTTCCTTATTACATGCTGAAAGCGATGCAAAGGCCATTTCACTGTTGTATTTCCTTATGTTTTCTATAAAACCTCTATTATGTAGCATCAAATCGTGTATTTCCAAGTTGGTTCTTGGCTATGGTAGCCATACCAAACCATTGTGACAACATGAGTTGAAATGATCTCGTACTAACTCACCTGGAAAGTGTAGTGCTTCGCATTGTTGACAGGTTTGGTCTAGACTTCCAACACTATTTAGAGTCACATTATTTTCATTCATTAAAGGCCGCCTGAAGTTGTTGTTTTGTTTAACATTTCCTCCTGCATTATTGTAGATTAATCTTAATGCTTCCGCTGCTGGGCGTCGTTTCTATATACTTTCTACGACATGGTGATCTTCCTCTACTTCTATACATTTTTCTTAGTTATTATAACCTAAAATCTGACAGTAAATAAATAAACATTGTTTACAACAGCTGGTAATAAAATAAAAACACTGTAGTTAGCATTTGAACTTCGAAGTCCAGTGGGCAGAACCCTAATAATTTACCATGTTAATTGTATTTTTCCCCACGTATTAGATATCATGCTTTAAAATAAGCCATTTTCCAACTTCCTAACTTATTACTATCCCGAGAAATTTCATTGGGACCGATTCGCTTCCGAAATTAAATATATAGATTTCGAATGCAGTTGGAGAATAGGAAATCAATATATTTGATTTTCGTATGCGAACTTTTATACGAATGGGTAGTATACGAATTGTAACGTATAAATTGAGAATCGACCTCCCAGTGCACTGCACCTTAGTACCCAGATAACACAAAGACATCTGAAATATATCTTAAAGATGTACATTCTAAGACATAACAGACATCTCTAAAACATCTTCTATTTCCAGAAAGACATCTTTAAGATATACAAAAGATATCTTTTGTTACATATATTGATATCTTAAGATATCTTTAAAGACATCTCTAAGATGTCTTTTAAAGATATGTTTTATTATTCACATTACAGCACAAAAAAAATCAAAATTAGTACTTTATTTAAAAAACATAACAACAATCAATAACAATTAAAAAGATTTGTTTATTGCATGCTTCTTTCGGTCAAAAGCCCTCAGCACCCACAACTGGATGGATTGCTCAATTTCTTGGCTTGTTGCTTCTTTTATAGCAACACTGGCAGATTCTGAAAAATATGTGAAATAAGTTAGATTTACATAATATGTTTTGGCTTTTCTAATTAAATATTAGAGCTTTTAAACAATTATTTAACCTATTTGTCTTTAAAAACTTTCTAGCACACAAAAACAATAGAGAGATAATATAAGTGAGCGAAAATATAAATAGATATCCCATACACATTTGTAAGATATAGAAATTTGTAATAATACCCACCTATTATTGAAGAGGCAACTTTTAAAGTTTTGAAAACTTTTTTGCCCTTTCTGCCCAACCAACTATAATTAAGAGCTAACTCATTGGTTAATATTTACTGTAATGTTCTAGACACAAAACTGTAGGTGGTCGAACCACCCACTCTTGAAAGTTCCGTAACCTAAAAAAAAATCATTTTTTAGACATAAGATAAAGACAATAAATAGTATAGATTAATTCAAAAAGTGTTTCACCACTTCACCAATACACTTTATTTTTAAATCTCCACATGTGCTTCGCTAACTAAGCAGCCTTAATTTAATTTAATCTTCTGATGATGCTAATCTAGTTAGCGAAACACGTGTAGAGATTTAAAGTATTTTGGTGAAGTAGTAAAATGATTTTTAAATTTAAAAGGTATAGAACGTATTGTTTAAATAGTAAAAAAATGGGTTAGTTATGGGGTCTATTTTTTAGATGGTTGCAACAGCCGAGAGAATAACAACTTATGTGAAATGAAACTTGTAATGTAAGTATTTCGTTCAATGTAAATAAGCTGCACAAATTAAAATCATGCAGTAAATTTCTTGTATGTTAGGCACCTCATAAAAACTTACAGTATTTTTAAAGTATTCTTCTTCCTCCAAGAATTGATTAAAGACTGTCAAGTCTTCTTCCAAGTTGAGCGGAAATTGACAAGCCAATTGGGTGAAAAAGCTTGTTGCAGCATCATCACGGGTTCGCTCGACTCTACTGAGGGATTTTTTAATCGATCTGACTTCTTCTAGGATGTCGGATGCTATACCTCTTAAAATTGAATAAAGCCACCCCCACCTCTAATACAGTGTGATTAAAAAACTGAAACAAGAAAAATTTTCTTCGGTTTTTTTCATCTTTGATAATAACTAATAAAAAAGTAAAGAAAAGGTGTGTGTTTATAAATGATCACCCTGCACCTCAAAATTTAGTGCAGGGCACTACAAAGATAACTAGTAGTTAGCAATGAATAAAAAAACTGTTGTACTTATAGAACACATTGCAAAATATATGTGAAAATATTTCAGTTTTAAATACGTAAAAATTATACTTGTTTAGTGTATAATGTGCGTGTGTGTGTGGACAAAAATCATACCTTTCTGCAAACAGTCTTTGCAACGACAATTCTTGCAAGTATAAGAATTATCCTGTAACAGCTGAAACTCATTATGTATACTTCCATCCGCCTCTTTTGGTTCTAGGTTTTCCTCATCATTAACATTTTCATCATTTTTAAATATCTTTTCTGTTGTCTGGTGTACTCCATTTTCTAAAAAAGATACTTTAAAATAATTAAAAAAATAAGTTAAGAAGAACTTACCAGGTCTTATGTGCACCTGCTTAAATTGTGAAGTCTTGTTTTGTTTATATTTTGAAATAGGAGGTGGTGGTGGCAAACTACTGTCATCCTCTATGGAATCATCACTACTGGACAGAATTTTTTGAATCCTTTTTCTCTTAGTTTCAACATCATCTGGTTCCGTGTTTATATCACTGGTACTTTCGGCTACTCCTGCTTTATTTCTGGCTTTTAAATAATCCCCTATAAAGTTAAAATTGACAATTCAAATTATGATGAAAACGTCACATTTTTGAGTAATATATGAGCTCGCTTTATTACAAAAGTTGTGACCAAAAAGAAAAATTATAACTTATATTACCATAAGTTGCACTTCTAAAAATTTTAATTTTGTGTGTTGGCCAACATGTATTAAGAGGTTCAGATTTTCTTATGGCATTGTACAATTTCTCTCTTGAAAAAGAGGGCCAATGGCAATCATTCCCCTGCATCCATGTTGAAGGGATAGCTTCTACCGTTAAATCGTCTAAAAATTGTACAACTGTCCAGGTTTTCGTAACCATTTTCAACGAACTTGAAGAAAAATGCTCATTTTCATGATAATAATTATTAGTTGCTTATATAAGTAAAAATGACAAAATATTATGAAGTGTCTTCTAAATTAAACTTAACTAGACCTAAAACTAAACTAAACTATACATATTGCACAAACAATAATTTAGCAATGTAAAAGTGGCATTATAACATAATAATCTTCATATTTTAATTGTATACATTTGTAATCAATATCAGAAACTTTGAAATGCTTCAAAGGACCTAAGTTACTGTCACTAACTTTAAACATATTAATATCAGCTGATTCACAAGGTCTATCAAAAAAAGAATTCTTGAACAAATATTTGTTGCCTATCACCTCGAGGCAGCTATTTATTTTAATTATACTACTGATATTAATTATCTCCCCATTTTTTAAGCAGCAACAATTATCAGGAAAGTTAATTTTTAAAACAAAGTTTTCAAATCGTAAAGATTTAAAGTGTTCCATTTTATCACAGCACAATATCAGATCTTCAGGTACTGGGAATGTGGTAACATTCTCTTTATTATTTTGAATACTTGACATTTTTTCCAAATATCTTTTAACAATTTGTTGTAATGGTCTATGACTTACGTACAGACTTTAAAATACTTTGCATAAAATTTTCAAAGTCAAATGCACTAAAACTATCGACATGCCCATGAAGTCTCACATCTTCAGGCAAGTGCAATAAATTATGAACATTATGAGATGTATGTTCAATGCCGTATATTGTCTGAAAAGTTTTACAAAATATTTTAAAAGGTCTGAAGCATATATAATAGGGTTTGAAAATGTTGACTTGCTAAAATTGTCATAGCTACATGTAACGAAATGAAATTTAAGTATTGGTCTGTACTTAAAACTTTTTAGAACTAAAGGGCCTGTATAAAATAGCATTTGGCGAAATTCGTAGCTTTCCACATTTTTATTTCATTGATAGATCTTGGCTTCCGATTGAATTCCTCGGGATACATGACCGTATGTCTATCAGTAACTGTGAAATACCATTAATTGCAGCAGCAGACAACTTTGTCGGAGGTTTTCCAAAACACCATAAATATAAAAGTTTTTTCACTCCAAGGCAAACCAAGTGCATGTAGTCCAGAGGAAAACTGCTGATCATATTTAAATTCGGTATTTGATCTAAAATTGATAACCGGTGTGAAAAGAGCGGCCAGTTTCAGCAGCCAAAATTTACGGAAATACACGACAACCCAGTGGCGTTCGTGAATAAATTAGTTACCAAATCTATAATCATTACTTATTCAAATACTTATGTCATTAAGCATAAAAATAATACAAAAACCGCTCTTTACAAAGCCGTCTAAGGGGTTGTTAATCGCTACCCCCTTTTATACATCTCGTAAACTAAACATAGTATCAGGATGAAATTTTCAGGATAAAAACTTTATTAATTAAGAATAACAATGATGCAAAAGTTGTTTTTTTGCAAAACCGTCTAAGGGTTGTTCATAGCTACCCCCTTTTATACATCTTGAAAACTAAACATAGTATCAGGATGAAATTTTCAGAATAAAGACTTTATTGATTAAGGATGACAATGGAGCAAAAGCCGGTTTTTGCAAAACCGTCTAAGGGTTGTTCATAGCTACCCCTTTTATACATCTTGAAAACTAAACATAGTATCAGGATGAAATTTTCAGGATAAATACTTTATTAATTAAGGATAACAATGATGCAAAAGTTGTTTTTCGCAAAGCCGTTTAAGGGTTGTTCATCGCTACCCCTTTTATACATCTTGAAAACTAAACATAATATCAGGATGAAATTCTCAGGAGAAATACTTTATTAATTAAGGATGACAATTAAGCAAAAGCGAAGAACACATTTTGTGCGTATGTCCTGGATATCAACCTATGAGACAATTGTTTCAGCTAACATGAGAACTAGAAGAGATCTTAAACCAACCTCAACATATTAGAAATGTTATCAGTTTTTTAAAAGCCATAGGCCTGTTCGACAGGATTTGATCACCGCAGCAAGATGGGCCAATGATCTTAGTTGTCGACGCCCTAAATATAAGCAAAAAAAAAAAAAAATAAAAAGATTAACAATCTTATTCATTAAAATTGGTAAATTTTTTAATTAGGAAAAATACTTATTTTTCATAACATTCTGTACTGCTTATTACCCGCATATTTAGATTTGACTCAAATTAACAGGCAATAAACGGTAATACCGACGGTATTTACCGTAACTTAATTTTTTATGCACTTTTCAAATGTGTAAATAATTTCCAAAATTCTGATATATAGGATGTTGTGAAGTTTATCACATTTCACAATTTTCTTTCATCTGTACCTGGAGCCAAATTTGTCTTTATAAGCTATTCGGTCTCATATTGCAAGAGAAGAATACATGCACTAAATATGGAAAAGGTACAGTGTGGTTCGGAAAAAATTGAGGGAATTGCATAAACCACCCTGTATAAACAATTTTAATCCTGTTAAAGATGTGATATTTAGAACCACTTGCTTGATTGTCCCTTATCTACTCTTAACGTATGCGCATTTCCTAATGAAATATTCTGTATATTTTTTTAATCATACACTTTATTAATAATTAACAATCTTCTTAGTAAAATTATAACATTTCCTAATTCAGATGTCAATTGATATATGGCATGTTTCAATTGTAGTGTAAATAAGGTATATATATATATATATATATATATATATATATATATATATATATATATATATATATATATATATATATATATATATATATATATATATATATATATATATATATATATTATATTAAATTTAAAATTTATGTTAATAAATTTTATAAAAATTTAATTTGGACATTACAGTTTTATTTAAACAAAATGCTATACTAATAAGTGATCAAAGATGCCATAATTGTAGCAATAACTTTAAAAACTAAACATAGAACGAATGTGCAATTTCAATACATTCATTTAGATGATTATGAAAACATACTACCTACTATTCACGTAGTATCAGTACAAGTTTTGAAACTGTTTTGAATAAATTGTTCTATGTAAGTACGAGTGAAAATATGATTTCTGCAGATATGTTGTGCACATGAACAAGAGTTTTATACTGTATTAGTACTACTATACATATTTGTTTTTATTTAATGCTAATTGTATTTTATTGTAAATAATGTATCAGTACTGACGGCACAAGTCACATAGACTGTTAGGAAATTCAAATTTTGGATGTACGCTATTTGTTAAGCATGGAACATGAATTAGTCTTTTGCACGCTGTGCATGAATACACAGTTTGATCTTTACAATCTCTATGACAATATAAACATTTTGTTGCACTTCATTTGATTCCGCAAGGAGATATAATTGTATAGTTTTCTAAATTCATTTATGTCTATCACTAATTAAACTTTTTCTTGTACAAGTTGTTTGAAATAGTACATAATAAAACCCACAATTATAACTATCCTCTTGATGTACGTATGATACTTCTTTGATCGTCCACGATTCAGGTGACATGTTTAAAATTGTTTAAAATACCAATTTTGGTTTTCTTTGTTCAATTGACGTCTATCAAGAGGATCTAAATACATAAATTCTTTTAGTTGCATCAACTATAACTAATACAAAATGTACATTTTTTCATTAATAGGAAAACATATACTGAATCGTCTTTCAAAACGGACGAAGCATATTCTCCAAAATATGTTTGTTCCTGTTTCATAGAAATTATGTTATATTTTTGCGTTATGTTTAATAATTGAAAGTATATGTCTATTACAAAACTGGACACTAATTGTTTTGTATTTAGAGTCAGATAATCATCTATGTACAATTCAATTGGGAACAAATCTCTTCATACCGAGCTATAATATAATTTCAGTACGCGGATTCTTTGTATTACTATCTGTACAATTCCAACGGTCTTGAATAGATTTATAATAAGATGAATCTAACTAACCCATTGCAAAAAAATGTAGATCATTCAGTGGCCTCCACTTACAATCAAGTAATTGCTATATCATGTTCTTCGGATATTTGATAAATAAGAAAATTGTAGTAATAGAATTCTTTCAACCTAGGTAAAATAGCGTTTGACCAAAAATTTGAATCTCTGAATTCGTACAACTTTGATTCCATGATAAGTAAATATCACAAGTCGCACCATATTCTATCTGTAATTTCTAGTAGACCTTGAATTTGATAGTAATATACAGTCGTTTTTATTTCTTCGTTGTCCTGTCCATGACGTAATGAAGGTGTCGAAAGTGGTGTATCACTTGTAATTTGTTTTAATATTTAACCTGCTTGATTTTTTGTTTACATATTTTCGCAAACCAAGAAGCTGTAATCCTACTTTTCCTTTCATTTCTCCATTGCAAGGATGTCATTGTAGAATCATGTCTTCTTGATTTTAGAGTTGTCACTTATTGTTTTTAATTTTGATGAACACAATTGAAATAATTTTTATCTGGTAATTCTATGCACTGTTTGTTCGTTGGATTGCCAACTTCTGGATCACTACTTATATCTAATACATCAATGTTAAGTTTCTCTTCTATTGGCGATTTTGTTTTGTTTTTGTTTTGTTAAGACGTTCAGGTACTTTGCGTTAAAGTGGCTATAAGGTATTTTACTTTTCTTCTTCAGGACTCCTCCGATGACTTTTCTCCAAATTCTAAACACGATTTTTTGATTTGCGACTAGTAAGGATGATTTATTTATATTAAGACGTATTTCTTTACAAATTCCTTCTACTTGACTTATGTAGCCTTATAAATCTTGAATACTTTATATTTTTATTACCTTCTAAAGTTAAGTGCTTTAACTTTCCAAAATAATTTTCTATTATTGCGTTACTTAGTCGTTTTGTTGTTAACGGATTATTATTCATTAACTGTGTCCATAGAGGAGCAAACGGTAAATATTTTTTTAATATCGTATGAAATAAATGTTCGTTAAAGTATTCATTTTTTGCCCGTTCTGTTTCGTTATTAATGGTACCACTTAATTCATTAAAAATGCCGTTATACCGTTTATAAAATGGACTGGATTCATAGAGTGTTTTAGGAACTGCACTTTCTAAATCATCTAAAGCGTTCAGATTAATGTTACCATTATTTAATGAACCATTTTGTGACATGTGAGCTAACTCATCAACTGATTTATCTACCTCTTTACTATAGCGTGTACTTAGTAAAATAATGCATATATGTTTAAACCAAATATCCAATTGGTGCAAAGATTCAAAATTAATTGCTAAAGCTAAACTTTCTTTAAAAAATTTCGTGTATTCGTATTAGTACATAGTTTGTCAGCATCTTTAGACATCATTTTAATGAAATGTGCACAACACAAATGTATTGTAATAACCTCTTTCAAATTTTGCTTATCTGTAGCACCTATACTTAAGTTCATACAAAATCTAAATACTCACTTAAACTTAAATTACAAAATGCTCGAACCGGTGAATAATTGCAAAACTAAAATCAGACACTATTCTATTAAACAGTGGCCACTTATTATTCTCCTCACAAAATATTTGAAATCATAAAATAGTTTATAAATTGCATTGACGTTATGAAAGACGAAAGCATACTCACGATAAGAAAAACTCTGTGACTCTTGCTTAACACAACTCCTGCAAAAACAACACTTTTTCTTGAGTTTGTAGGGATGCCTAACTACTGATCCTGTAGCATCGAAATGGACACTAATACCATAATTGGGAACAGTCTTAATAGATTGTAAAGCGTTGATTTGTTCTAAACTAAAAAAGGTTGCCCTAAACGGGAAAGAAATCTCTTTAATAAAGTGTTTATAATCAGATTGTAATTTGATTAAGTCCAAAATGTCATTTTTGTCTCGATCAAACTGAGACAATTTTTCTGATCTCGCTTTTCTTATAGTCGAGTCTGATTTCACAAGCTTTAAATTTTTTAGAATGGAAAACTTCCAGATTGTTTCAAAATTGCTTCTTTTGTAAATAGATGGTTTTTTGCTCAATAATTCCTCTTCCACAACATTTATCTTCAATCCCTTCAGATATCCAGTGAACATTTTATTATGATAAAAGTTGATTGAATTACTGACAACGTCTACCTTTCTCGAATTAGTGAATATTTTATTTTAACCCATTAATTCCAAGGGTAGAAAAAACATTTTTTTCAATGAAACTTTATATACTAACTACAAATACATCAATTAAGATAAATTAGGTGAAAAAAGTTTTTCCCAGTACAAACGCACCCATAATGTTTCGTATACGAAACGTTGGGACTAGGCATCGAATTTACCGGAAGTGAAAGTTTTCGAAACAGTCTGGATGTAAATGGACTTGACATTTTGCACATATATAAAGTGTGTTAGTCTTGCACTGTTCGCATCTCCTTCTTGTTTTACTCTCCTGTTGTTTTATGATGTGTCCAATATTATCGAAACGAATTTCTGCTGGTAAAAATTTTGGACGGTCGGAGTTTTGTTTTGTTTGTCATACCGTTCCTATTTGCGTTGTTCTCTTCAGAACAAGGTTCAGTCGCTTTTGCGTTTTCATCAAAGTAACTACAAAGATTTAAAATCTATTTGAGATGTTTTTTTCCTGTTTGCAAGGTTATATATTTTCCAGGCATTCACTATAACACTGTTAACTAGATTTATAAATAGTTGCCATCACCATTTTTTTCTTCTTACACGAATTCTGTAATTTGCAATGCCGTTATGATACACGTCGACGCCGCCCATATTCTTATTGTAATTTGACCCCTGAGGAATACCCAATCTTCTTTTCTTTTCTGTTGTATCTTTTGGACACTAAAGGCTCAAGGCTGCAATTATTAGTAAATTACAACAGGATTATCATTCCAACGCACTAATAATATTTCGTTGTGCCCATCAAAACAGAAATCATATGTTCCTCGCTCTTCTTTTGAAATTTCTTCACTACTTGTAATGTGTATTACAGTACGATTTTCATATTGTTCCTGTGGCATAAAATCCTCTAGCTTTTAGCAAACAAAACAAATTATGAGACGAAAAAAGTTGTCAAAATATTGTGATGTCTAAGGATCTCGACTCCAGACAAGAGATCTAAGACAACCTGTTCTCATAGACCAAATTCAATTTTTTGTAAATTCATGTTCTGTCCACCATATGGTATAAACTTATATAAATATCCATTTTAACTGCATAGACACCATAATTTGAAACCAAACCGCACAGGCTTTCCTTTTATGAACATCTTACAACTGTGCCTCCCAAAATATGGTACCATCTCTTCGTTTATGGATAAGTTATGAAAATATCCCAAATTGCATGTTCTTGTCGCTTATTGCATCAAAAATGGGTCTCAATTTGGAAAACTTATCATTTTTATCCAATTGGACATTATCCGACTCATGCAATTCCGTACTAACTGGACACCTTTGTCTTCGTCTTTCGACCAATAAATTTTTGTCGCTGGTAAGGTGTGATAACCCGAAAAAATTGATATGCCAATAAAACGTTTCAGAGTAGTGATATTGAGATCTAAACCATGTCTATTATTATCATTAGCATATTTTTTTGAGAAATCGACAATTTTCTCTAAAACATCATCCGAAAAATATAAAGAAAATACTTCGTAAGGAGATTTTACACTGACTTTGCGCTCAATTTCTTCTAGTGCGATCTGTTCTTTATTTTCAGCAAAACTGGCGTATGCTGGAGTAACTTTTCTCCATTTCGGGATTATCTTCTTTTCTTTATTTTTCGAAAGTTTCATTTTTTTCGAAGTTGATGGTATTACTTCTTCTAATTTCGTCTTCATCAAGATTTTGTGAACTTCAAATGTACCCTATATCTGGCGCCTCTGTATCATTTTCTGATATATCATCTTCAAAATTTTCTTCACCGTAAGTTCATCTACAGGGGATGTACACTGCATGAATGTTTACAGCTCTTTCCAAATCATCATCTTCTTCCAAGTAACAATAACTCCGGTAGGCAAAGGCCTTCTATTTTCCCAAGGCATAACTGGCAAATAAATGCCACAATTAGAAAAATATTTTTGTCATTCAAAATAATTCATCAATACATAATAATTTGATGAATGACAACTACTCACTTGATTTTTATAAAAAAAAAACAAAGCAAGACAAGTTTCATGTAATTGTATAAACAAACTGACCAAATATGCGAAAAGAAGAATCGACAAGCAGAACATCCCTCATTATAATAAATTATATAAATTTACAAAACCAAAATAAGAAAAGCAATAAGGTATTATTTGAATTACAGCATCATAAAATGCAAGAACACATTTCTGCACTCCGTCCGGTTGGTCATAACACATTTGGTGCAAAGATGCCTAGAAATCCCAACGTTTCGTGAACGAAACGTTTCAGAGAAACTGAATATCTCGTAAAATAATAAAGTAAATGATAACAGGTAAAACGTTTCACTAAATAAAATACTAGGAAGACGAATCCATAAAACGGTTTGTCATAATTTGAATATAAATATTTATTTTTATAAGAAAAGTATCGCAAGATTAGACTGCCTCTAGGGTTCAATCTATCTATACAGCACAATTAAATGATATTTTATTTTTCACAATTTTCGTGACATGTGGTAAAAGGCGATGTCTTCTTTCACTAAGAAGAAGACAATTAAATTGCTCAATATATAATCTCAAAAAAGTAGGAAGTAAATGTTTCGTATACGAAACGTTGGGAATTAATGGTTAAAACGTTTGCAGTTCCGGACATTACACTTTGCAAAAATTACTATTTGCGGAGATTTTTTGAAATACTTTTTATAATGAAATACTAATTCACAAATGTTATTAACGGTATTAAAAACGTATTTTTTTTATAACGTCCCCATAAAGCTCGTTATCAAGTTGAAAGTCTTTATAAATGTAATTCCAAATAGATTGGTCAATAATAAAACTACCTTCAGTTATATTGCAGTGATTGAAGCCATATAAAATTAGCTTATCTTGATTTTGAGAATCACGAGGAATCGGTATGGTATTATCTGCAGTTTTTATTAAATTTAAAAGTACGCTAGGTATTTCTTGCTCCATCTTTGACGAATCTAAAAATTTTGATGTGCTATCCTTTTCCATATTCGACGATGAGCCTAAAAAATGTTTTTCTACTTTACTGGAAGGAGATTTTGGCGTGGAAGTTATAAATTTTGGTATTGTCATAATCTGCACTCAGGAATCCGTCTGATTCGACAATAAAATACCTCCCTCTTCAGCATTGTAATTTCCTTGCGTGTCCTGTGAAGGTAACTCAATGTAATAAGACATATTTTCTGGGTTAGGAGAAATCGACTTATTGAGACATAAAATATTTTTCTTTACTGCTTTGTTTTTGTAATGTTTATTGTAAAATACATAAATTGCCATTCTGTTTTTCAAATTATTCTTCCTTTTCATTAACTTACAGATTTCTGAGTACGCAATTATTTTTATTTCTATAATTCTTCATTACTAGTTCATCAGTTTTACATTTTGAATCGCACTAAAAATAATGTTTGAATCGCATTCCGCTGAAATTTGCAAATTTTCAGTTTTTGCAAGCAATTTTTGGATACACGATTTGTTTCGTGAGATATATCTATATATCTTGGAAGCCTTAAACTTTAAATCTGCACATAATTTAGAAAACAAAGGGTCGTTTGGTTTTAAGTTGAATAAGTTAATAACACTACTATCAAAACTATAGTTGCGAATGCACTCAACAACATTTGTCATTAAGGCTGTTCATTAAGGTAAACTTCCTATACAAAACAATGTAACTTTGTTCAATTCCAGAAAAAAAATGAATCATTCAAATTCCTTCAAATAAAAAAAAATTGAAACAACGAACCTATTTACTTTGACACTTGGTACTATATTTTAAAAATTCAATCAGGTTATTAAAAAAACAGAGTTTACAATAAAAAAAATTAAATTCGCAATAATAACAAAATAAAAACTAAAGGTATCTTTTTAAATACACAACAGCATAGAATTATAAGAGTGTGATTCACTTTCTAAAAAAATTATAAATAAAATGTAATTAAAGTTGTTTTATAATTGAATTAATAATAAAATGCCCGCCTCATTAGCCACGCCTATAATTATTACACGCCTATATATTTATGCGTGATCAATAGAAATAGTTTACATTGTTCTTAGAAAACAATCAAAAGTGTCAGTTTTGTAATTTAATTAAACAAGAATGGCAAAAACCAGAGTTGCGGCTTCAAGGGTCCACAAGAGATCAAGGAGGTCTCATTTTATGAAAAATTAAATGAATGTAAATATTTTATTGTTAGTTTATATGAAAAGTTTTAAAATTTAGTTTTGATAAGTTTTAAAATTTAATCTTTTCTAAACTGTAATAAATTTACGGTGTTTTTAATTAAAAGGTTAAGCAGTAAAAACTTTTTTACAGGTGGAGTTCTTTAGGAAAAGCGGCAGTTAGTTATTCGGATTTAGAATCTCCTCAACTTCAGGGTAAGTTGTACTTGCGAATTTATATAGAACCTTGTTTGCAAAAAGTATGTATTACATTTCTTTTAGAACTTATTTTCATTGGTCTGCATTAAATCCCAAATTACAAGAAATCAAAATACATTTAGATTTTATACAACATATACAATAAATAACATTTACTCTTTTTTGCAGAAGTCAATCAAGCCTGTGATGAGATTTACCTCCTAACATTGAGCAAGAATACGACAGCAATTATAAGCCTCTGATTGCAATGCTCCAGGAGAAGAATCGTAAATTTGGCTCATGTGCTAAAACAATATGAAAACTTATTAAACATCCACTAAAATGTACAATGGGAAAATTACAGTTTACAAAAGAGACAAGAATTGGGATAGTAAGCAAACTACATTTTTATTTGCGACAACTGTGAGAAACCATTTATTATTTGTTCTGAACCATCAGAAAATAATCAAAATTTAAATGAATCCAGTTTGGGCATGTTAGCCACTGGTTTTGGACGAAGTCAGTGCGAAGAACTTTTTGGTGTTATGAACATTCCATTTATGCAACAAAAAACATTTGCACGATGTATTTGTAAAGTAAAAGATGTAAGCCATTTTATTATTTATTTTATTCATGTATACATAAATTCCGTTACTTAGATTTGGAAGGAATATTTATTCAATGAAGTGAAAGTTGCTGGAGAAGAAGAAAGGAGGTTGCTATTAAAGATGGAAATATTAATGCTGATGGAACTCCATTTATAACAGTAACTGTTGATGGAAGTTGAGTAAAAGATCCTACGGACATGGCTATAATGCTTCATCTGAGTAATAAGTTTACCTTGTAGCTTATATGTTGAAATTATCTCATAAGATAAATTTTCTTTTAGGCAATTAGTATAGGTGCCAAAACCAAAAACCATTATTCATAGGTGTTAGAAATAAGGTATGTTCATTATGTTCCTATTACAAAGAATTAAACATGCCGCAAAGGAAACACGATTGCGCGTTAAATTTTTCTGGGCCTTCGACAGCAATGGAGCATGACATTATAGTGCAAGGATTTTCTGAAAGCATTGAATCGGTTTTCTTCTTAAATACTATGATAAATTATGTAAAATAATACATACAAACAGAAATGTTTTACAGGAAGCACAGCGGGAGATTTTAGAAACTATTACTTTTGCAGAATTTAATTAATGCACTTTTATAACTAATATATCACTATTATAAAAAGTTTATAACAATAATGAAACAAATCTTCATACTTCGATAGAGAACCAACGATTCCAGAGTTTCACGAAAATAGTATTTCAAGTACACAGTTTGAGACCTTTTAATAACAAAAAACCCAAAAGGCAATAAAGACATTAGTGTAATCGGTCTAAATTAAAAAAATATAATACCATATTCAAATAATACATGTCTCACTAATATTGAGATATATGATCCGAGACAAATGTTCTGTGTCAAGCAGGTTTTCAATTCAATACGGAATATTGTGCCATAAATAGTAATAAATAAAAATACAGCTACAGAAATTCTAAACTCATATTTTTCACAAGTTCCTTCCATAAATAACGTAAACAATTTATAAAAAATACGAATACTTAGGGTTCAAGTAAGAGTAATAATATTAAGACACTTATTTTTGTAGCACAAATAAACAACCTCTTTTTAATATATATATATATATATATATATATATATATATATATATATATATATCCAATTTGACTGTTAGGCGCTGGACAATACTTTCCTTTCATAAAAAGACGGACCATAGGATTAAATGGATTTTACCATAACAATGAACCACTTATTTTACAACGTGTTTTAAATGGAATAAATAATATTCTTTATATTTGTTTTATGGTAACAACGGATGTCTATATAACCTCATAAAACTTTTTTAAAATACTCATAAACAACTAAAGATTTGGCCTCAAGTTTGGGTAAAGATTTCTTTCTAATTGTTACATATACAAAAATTTACATAAAATTATATTGCTCAAAAAACCAAATTTGGCATCTCAGTGTGTAATTATTTCAAATTCGGCACATTTTCATAATATTAAGCCTTATATAGCCACGCCCCCACTGATTAAAATTAATTTTGATAATACATATATGTCCGACATTCATCTTTATTAATACTCCTCACTTTGATACACCGGCCCAAATAAATTACCTTAAGCCTGTAAATTAGCAAATAATATTACAGGGAACCAGTGTACCTCAAAATTACTTATTTACACCTTTTCAGACCGTTTAGTGTTACAACAGATAATATTTTTAGAGCTTTTACCTTTCAACTGACATACATACATACAATTGGATAAGTAACCGACATTTCTTTCACTATCGCCAAATCGATTTATTACCTGATTATAGAGCGTTTGGCAAAGTTTCAATCCGCAATTAATACAAATGTTATACTGATACTATGTTTAGTTTTCAAGATGTATAAAAGGGGTAGCTATGAACAACCCTTAGACGGCTTTGCAAAAACCGGCTTTTGCTCCATTGTCATCCTTAATCAATAAAGTATTTATCCTGAAAATTTCATCCTGATACTATGTTTAATTTTCAAGATGTATAAATGGGGTAGCTATGAACAACCCTTAGACGGCTTTGCAAAAACCAACTTTTGCATCATCGTTATCCTTAATTAATAAAGTAATTATGCTGAGAGTTTAATCCTGATACTATGTTTAGTTTTCAAGACGTATAAAAGGGGTAGCTATGAACAACCCTTAGACGGCTTTGCAAAAAACCGCTTTTGCTTAATTGTCATCCTTAATTAATAAAGTATTTCTCCTGAGAATTTCATCCTGATATTATGTTTAGTTTTCAAGATGTATAAAAGGGGTAGCTATGAACAACCCTTAAACGGCTTTGCAAAAAACAACTTTTGCATCATTGTTATCCTTAATTAATAAAGTATTTATCCTAAGAATTTCATCCTGATACTATGTTTAGTTTTCAGATGTATAAAAGGGTAGCTATGAACAACCCTTAGACGGCTTTGCAAAAACCGGCTTTTGCTCCATTGTCATCCTTAATAATAAAGTATTTATCCTGAAAATTTCATCCTGATACTATGTTTAGTTTTCAAGATGTATAAAAGGGTAGCTATGAACAACCCTTAGACGGCTTTGCAAAAACCGCTTTTGCTAATTGTCATCCTTAATTAATAAAGTATTTATCCTGAAAATTTCATCCTGATACTATGTTTAGTTTTCAAGATGTATAAAAGGGGTAGCTATGAACAACCCTTAGACGGCTTTGCAAAAAACGTTTTGCCATTGTTATCCTTAATTAATAAAGTATTTATCCTAGAATTTCATCCTGATACTATGTTTAGTTTTCAAGATGTATAAAAGGGTAGCTATGAACAACCCTTAGACGGCTTTGCAAAAAAAGTTTTGCATCATTGTCATCCTTAATTAATAAAGTATTTATCCTGAAATTTCATCCTGATACTATGTTTAGTTTTCAAGATGTATAAAAGGGTAGCTATGAACAACCCTTAGACGGCTTTGAAAAACGCTTTTGCCATTGTTATCCTTAATTAATAAAGTATTTTCCTGAGAATTTCATCCTGATACTATGTTTAGTTTTCAAGATGTATAAAAGGGTAGCTATAACAACCCTTAGACGGCTTTGTAAAACAACTTTTGCATCATTGTTATCCTTAATTAATAAAGTATTTATCCTGAAAATTTCATCCTGATACTATGTTTAGTTTACGAGATGTATAAAAGGGGTAGCGATTAACAACCCTTAGACGGCTTTGTAAAGAGCGGTTTTTTTTATTATTTTATGCTTAATGACATAAGTATTTGAATAAGTAATGATTATAGATTTGGTAACTAATTTATTCGCGAACGCCACTGGGTTGTCGTTATTTCCGTAAATTTTGGCTGCTGAAACTGGCCTCTTTTCACACCGGTATCAAGTTCATCATCCTCCTGATGCAACCTTAATTGTTCATCAGTTCTTAATTGTAGGTTTTCAGTATCAGGAAAATAAACCTTGTATTCGCCCTCAATTTGGCACTTATACATGAAAATAGTATGACCCTTTATATATTTAATGAAAGATTTTGCAGGAGCATCGCATACAATACATTTTATTTTTATTAAATATTTGTTGTTACCTATTGTTATGCCATTATTAATAACGTTAATAGCATCCTGTACAAACCTATTTAAAAAATATTGGCATCCGTTGGCTTTTCATACCCATGATAAACGCCAACCATCCTTACATTTGTGTCCAAAATAGATATAAGGATAGGATAAACTTGACTGTTCGAACTTTTGTAAAGGTAGACCATCAATGTTAACAAGTAAGCAACGTCAGAGTTTTAAATCTGGTCGTTCCTATACATTTAAAAATATTTTCAATGGCTGCCGATAAACCAAAATGGTAGTATTCACCAGGTGAATAGGTTCCGTTACAATATTTCTTGTTGTATTCAGTAAAGTCCGAGCATCCAAGGGTAAAGGTTCAATAACCTGATCATGCAAAAGTTTGAGAAGATCGGTAGTCGCTACATTTGAAATATTGTATTTTATTGCCCAGCATGCTACTTTATCTTTTAAAAGTTTCTTGGCTTCACAATTATTATCCGTATCGGAACTTTCAGATTCAAATTCAGAGAATGGTGGTTGCAAATTAGGTTGTCCTAAAACGTCTTCAATAAAATCAAAATCCTCATTCTCACTCTGATATAAAACAGATTGGGATTGGTAAAGTGTTAATGTGTCGTTATTTTATACATCTGCAGCTTTCATACTTGTAGAAGCATTACTATTATAATGAAAAGAGCTTGCAGGTTCTGAATGTGATTCTTGATTGCTTAGTTTGGCTCTTTTAGGCATATAATATCTTTGTAAATTATTTCGCTGCATTTGTAACGCTAACCTAAAATCTTTACATATACGTACCTTAACTCACTTTGCCAATATTCTGTTTTAAAAACACTAACAAAAACGCACAGTGGATTTCCGCACTTGTAATTTAATGTACAATCAAATAATCAAGTTTAAATAACCGCTTCGACTATTAAACAAGATATAGAGTCGTAACAGTTAACCTGTACCGATAGAGAATATCGACGAGATCATCGAACATACAGCGTCCGAGCATTGTTTATTCATGAATCAGCAGGTTAGCGCGGATCGTTCCGTTTTTTAAATTATATTTTTCTTTAAAAATTTCGTTTTAAGTAGTAAAAAACAGGCCCAATATATACATTCAGCGTTTTATTTTAATAAATTACTGGTATTAGTTTAAATGGGTTTCTCAAATAGGAATTCGTGATTTTTAATTTGCGAGTCGCTTGCCATAACGATTAAAAGGGTAAATTTTTATCTAATTAATTTTACGCTATTTTTACATATTTATTGAATGAATATTATTTGACCTAAAGGCCGTAAAAAGATATCTGAGATGTACACTATTTAACATCTTAAAGATATATTGAAAAGATATCTTTAAGACATCCTATAACCGACGTACGACATTCAGATGTTAATAGGATGTAAAAAGATATCTATAAGACGTCTTGTGTTATCTGGTAATTCCGCCACTGCGTGGTTGGTCATGCATCAAGTTGGCACATGTCAATCTAGTCAACGTGGATTGGTATCGGGCCGGATCTTTTTGTTATTTGAAGGAAGAATAGTTGTTAACCCTTTATAGGACCAATTATTGAACTTTCTACTTTTGGTGATTGGATTATCTTGTGGTATTTGAATAAAGTATATTTAACATACAAAGTGCTTAGGAAGTATTGCAAACAGAAAGGGACGGATTTAAAGGGTGGTAAATTATGCTACCAGGGATTGTTAAGTGAAAATTATGAGTATGTGAACTTGATACAATCACGGGGGCTTTTAATTTTCGTAGGTGCAAGTGCAAATGAAGATTTTATAATAATAATACAAATTATACGTAATAGATATTTATGTTTAAGGGCATAATCAGAAGATTATGGCTCGAGGAATTTAAAAGCCCGACGCGAAGCAGGGCTTTTATTCTGAGAGCCATAATCTAAATGCCCGTGGTACATAATGTTTTATTTTATTTTGACCATGAAACTGGAACAAAATTTTAAAAAGATTCAGTATTTTCGGCAAGTTTTTAAATGCAAATGCAGTGAAATAAAGTCGACAGTACTAATTTGTTGTTACTAAGATACTGTGATATTGCTAAATTGTTGCTAAGGTACTGTTTGTTTGTAAATAATTTGCATTCTAAAATGGAAGGTGAAAACGCAAAAACTTATGCACAAGAAATTTTAGATGAATTCAGGCCGCCCAGGCAAAAATAATTCCAAGTAAATCGAAATATTTTACATAAAAAAGTACGAAAAGTTTTGGCGTGGCGGAGCACAAAAATGTGATGAAAAATTGTGATGGCATACTTGTCTCAAATGGTAAGGGATTGTATATATACATTAGTCAATTATTCAATAAATATCTATATCTAAATATCTATTTTTGCAGTCAAAGATCTATAAGCCGTCGTCACTGTGGTGTTTATATTCTAAATTGAAAAAGATGTTCAAGTTGAAGGAAGATGTTGATATATCTCGTTTTAGAATAATTCTGTAGGTAATCAAGCTAAAAAGTCCTATGTATTGCAACGGCATCAAATTTAAGAATTCATGTTGAAGGCGCCTAATCATACGTACTTTTAGTTTATAACGATTTTAGTTTTTTTCCAATTCTCATTATAAAAATTATTGTGTTTTATAGGTTGTCACAGCCTTTGGTATTTTTAGCATGTCGTCGCAAAGAACTGCACGATTTGGCTGTACAGGACGTAACAACTGAGGGATCAGTGCTATTAGTGAAGATCAAAAAACCAAAACTTATACTTCGAGGCAATTTACAATTGTACCAAGCGATGGATTGGTTGTTGCAGCATTACGACCGGAACATACTAAAATTGACAGCTTGTTTTTTCGTATCATAATGGCAAATGTAGTGCTCAGACTGTTGGGAAAAACACCTTAGGCAAAATGCCGAGGATAATAGTAGAGTTCCTCAATCTACCGGATGCCCAACTAACACGGCACTGCTTTCGCAGGAGTGCGGGCGATCTTTGCAGAAAGCGGCGGTGATACAAGGGCACTGAAGCAGCGGTGGATGGCGATCGGATAAAGTAGCCGAATCATATGTAGAGAATTCTCTGCAAAATAAAATTAAAATGACTCAGAACATTACTGGTACAGCAGCTATAAGTATACCACAAAACGGCGAAGGAACTGTCAGCTTTGGTGTTGGCTCATCTGGAGTTACAATTTCAAATCCATCCAACTGTATTTTCAATTTTTATAAAGAATAAGTTTCATAACTATTATTTTTATTAATAAAGGTTGTATAGTAAGGTTGTTATTTCAATAATTCTTTCAACTTGCGTGACATATCATGTCATGTGTTTGCTGTCAATGCTGCTTAGCAACAATGACATTTCCGTGCTATAAAGACCACATTACTCCCGCATTTGGGGGCGTATAAGAACATTATGGTGGCAAAATAAAATAAAACATCGTCCCTCTCAGCTTCCGCATTTAGGCATTCAACGATACACGCAAAATTTAATTTAACTGCTTCAATAGCTTGAATTCGTGCAGCCCAACGCGTTACACTTAAACTTTTTAAATATAAACCTCTTTGATAGTTCGTTATCCACAACATCAACATCTAGATTTAATAAAGTATTTGATTTTTTACTAACTTTTAAAAATAAGTCCCACCTTCTGTGGGAACGAGAAAAATAATTGTAAATTTTCTGAATTACAGCAAAAAATGCTTTAATCGACGTACTCGCATTTTCTTCCGCAGCATGGCATAATATTAAATTTAATTGATGCGCAGCACAATGAACATACGGAGCAAATGTACCAACGCCAACATATTCCTTGATTTTGGCTTGGAGTCCTCCTTGTTTTCCGGACATGACGCTTGCACCGTCGTAACCTTGACCACATAGATTATCCTTCTGTAAACCATATTCTTCAAACAGTAATGTCGTAATAATATTACAAATATAAGAAGCATCTCCTTTTGATAATTGAACATAACAGAGAAAACTTTCTTTTACTTCAACTTCTTCATTAGTAATTACCACATACCGTAGTAACAAAGCCATTTGGTTTAAGTGAGCTACATCCGTAGTTGAATCAGCAAGAAGGGTAAAATACTTTGCCCTTTTACATTCTTGTAAGATTACATTTCTCGTGCTATTAGCAATAGTACTTAATAATTCATTTGTAATTGTTTTACTCAAATATTTATACGAGAAGAATTTTCTATATGAGCTCGTAGTGTTGGATTATGTCTTGATATTAAATGTACTATACTTAAATAAATTTCAAGGTTAGTATCTGAGTTAACATTTTCCCTATGACCACGAAAACCCACTCCTAGTCCTGCAATAGTTATCACTGAGTCACACAATATTGTTAAAATTTCACGCCACTTTCTTGCTTCCTCGCTAATTTCTTTATCTAAAACATGTTTTATATCAAATTTTTTAAGAAACATGTCGCAATAGAGCACTTAATGTGGTTTTTACTTCTGCTGTGTATCTTGGAAAATTCCACAATATGTTTCCAGTCCTTGAAACCCGTGCACCAGGAACTCTTTCTAACGTCTTCACTTCCAATAGCCAGCAATATTGGCAATACACAATGTCTTTCCTAGGAGAGTACGCTAACCACAAACATTTAATTTGTTCGCCTGTGGCTTTTTTAATGTAATATTTGGATGAATCAAAATGTCGATTATTTGACACTGGGAAGGAATAGTTGAGCATATCCGTTTCCACGGGCTGGCATGCTCCTAGTAGCAGGAGAGACCTTTTGTCATTGTCAGTCAATTTTTTATTTTCAAATAAAGCTTTATCGTTTATGAAACTTTTCAAATCTGAATCATGGATATGTGGTTTAATTTGCTGCTGCTGATCCGTGATTTCTTTAATTTCAGGTAAAACAACTTCGCAGGAAGTTAATTCCAATGTAATATTTTTTGTTTCGTCGATGTCGTTAGTAGCACTTTTGGTAATATCTACATTTGTGTTCGAAGATAAATACTGTTCCGATACTTCCGTATTTTCAATAACTACTTATACTCGGTAAATTTTGTAAGTTATTACTAGAGAAAAAACTGCTAAGTTTTTTTTTGTTTTGGATCGTTTCCCATTTCTTCGTTTCGCGCTTTCTTTTAATTTCCTTTTAAGGCTACCGCTCTTATGCTTATAGCTAGAACCCGAACCTTTAGAAAACATTTGTCGACAACTGAGGAAGAAGAAATATAAAACATTACCGTTTTGTAGAGATTAGAAACTATTTAAAAGCGAAATTAGTAAATAATTTTGAAATTTGAAATAAACTATGCTCATCTGATTTTTTAAGACAAACAGTGGAGCAAGAAAACTAAAAATATTCTCCTTCGTCCTTTTATACATTTACGAAGTTACAACATTACATCGCTTTTCTCACAAGAACATAAATAATTAAATAAATAATAAATAAACATCTTACATTAGGATTGCTGCTGCCCTTGCTGAACAAAACAAAATCACTTAAATGTAATTATTAACAAACAGAAACAATCATTCATATTCCGAAGCGAAACCGTTAATACTTAAAAAAATGCTTAAATTTAAACCTCTCAGAATTGCAGTCAGCAGTTTACTGTTTAGTCATAACAACATAATCCGCATTCTGCAATTCAAAGTGTAAAGCTAGGTTTACATCTGCGAGAAAAATTGCGCGAGAACTTGCGCAACTAGTGTCGTCTAGTGTAAACACAAATATGCAATTTTTCCAGAGAGTTGTCAGCAAGTTGTCGCTCGCGCGAGCTAGTGTCACTGATTGTTGCGACAACATTTAAAATACCCGTTTACACATGAGAGCATTCTACGCAACTCCAACTCGCGCAAGTAGTCTCTTCAAGCCATGGCGCCAAGTACACGTGGTAAAACTGCTGCTGCGCTTGTAGTTATCGATTACTGGTCGAGAACAAACGAACGGAAAAAGAAATCGAGGAGAATCTGGGTTAGGGAATGGATTGAAAGAAGAAGAGATGCAGGCGCGTTCCACAGTTTAATTAGTGAATTAAAAATTGAAGACTCTCTACAGTTTAGGAATTTCATCAGGATGTCTGCTGTAGAACTGGAGGATTTGTTACAAGTAGTTGGACCTAAAATCCATAAACAGGACACAGTTTTCAGGGAATCAATACCAGCGAGTGAGCGATTGATGGTTACCCTACGCTTTCTTGCCACTGGTAAGTTAAACAGACGTTTTTAATTATTTTAATTATTAAATAAATGTAGAATATTTTGGAATACTTAAAAATCAATTTTTAAGCTAATGTTTTTGTATTTATCGATCAAATATAATGCAGTTTACGAAACATAACTGTTTTCAAAACAACAAAAATATTGTAGTATTCCATTAATAAATATCTACTTCCTATTCATCAAATAAGCAAAACAATTAATATAATACGTTTAACATCTATTTGTTGTCTGAAAATATGTTAAAACCCAAATAAGAAAATGTTTCCCAACTACATTTTAAAATACCTATTATAAACACTAAATAGTTTCATGACAATGTTTTTTTTAGGTGACTCTTACCATTCTTTGATGTACCTCTTCCGAATCCCACCGAGTACAATAAGTGTATTCGTACCTGAAGTGTGTGCAGTCATTTTTGACACCCTCAAAGAAAAATTAATGAAGGTAAGATTATTAAATGAAAATCCTAACGTATAATTTTAAGATTACAACATTGTCAATATGTTAACAAACAGTAGTTGTTACTAAACATGTTAATCTTTAAGTTAAATCTTTAAGATTTAAGCTGAACTAATCTTTAAGTTTTGTTCAGTTTTCAAAACTAAACAGTACTATAAGTCAACCTATAGTGAGGCGGAAACCAGTCGATCTGGCTACCCTTCCCTCCCTTTGCTGGAGCAGCTCGGACTGGGCCTAATTGGCCGGCATCTTCAACAATAAATCAATAATCTTTAGTGTTTGAAACAAACATATTAAAATGAAATTGTGTATAAAAATAAACATGAAACTTGTTCAATTTCTTGAAATTACTAAAGGTGGTAATTTGTACTAGAGCAATATATTAAATATGATTCAGGTTGAATATCACTACTGTATGATTATAAATTGCCCGCTTAGGGTTGTTAGATAAACAATACATTTTGTTTCATAACTGTTTTAATACGAAATTCATTTGTAACTTGTACATTGTAAAATAAGAAATTTATTTAACATATGTAGACATAATAATAATTTAATTATTATCAGAAGTGGGATATTTCGTTTTGTGGAAGTTTAATCAAGAAATTGTGTTAAAATGGGAAAAAGAAAAAGCAGGCGTCGTCGTAGTAGCAGCAGCTCAAGTAGCTCTTCGGCTGACGGTTCCGAGCCATCAAGGAAAGATAGAAAAACGAAAGGGGCAAAATATCAACATAAACGATCGTTTACGCCGCCGTTGTCACTGCTAAGGAGTAATGCTGAAAATTCAGGTTTGATAGATATAATTAATAGTATAAGAAGCGAACAAAGACCGCGCGTATCAGTTCGGGACACGGACATACCGGAGTTCGACCCGTTGCATCACGACATAAATATCTGGTTGCGAAAAATTGATGAGCATGCAGCAATATATAATTGGGATGATGTCACCATCTCATTTAGCTATTAATAAATTAAGGGAATCTGCTGAAATATGGTATAAGTCTCTTCCTTTGTTCCAAAATCGTGGTCCGAGAGGAAATCTATACTTGTCGCCACATTTCCCTCTACACGCGATTTACACGGTCTAATGAGAGAAATGCTTAGTTTTAAACCCAAGTCTAACCAAAATTTGTACGAATACTGTTTTGAAAAGCTGTCTCTCATCAGAAAAATGGATTTGCAATTGAGCGGGAGTGATGAAGTAAATTTGATAGTCGGTGGGCTGGAAAATCAGAACATTCGGTTTGCGGTAAAAGCGGCTAACATTACGGACCCTGCAAAATTGGCTGTTTATTTAAAATCTTTTGAATTATATAAAAAGCCGGATACATCACGGTCTTTTACTAGTAAACCGAGTTTTCTTTCGAAACCGTTTAGATGGGACACCGAGAAACCTAAAATTGTTTGTTTTAAATGCAAACAATCCGATCAAACAATACAATTGCCCTTTAAACGTTCCACAGGGTGGTTCGAACAAAGAACATTGTAATTATTGTCGACTTAAAGGACATACAATTGTACATGTTTTAAGCGAAAGAAAAAAATGTCGGGTCTGATACAATCTAGTGCAACAAAACCAGAAAACAAAAACGTTCTTTTTGTAGCCAGCGAAGGTGACAAAAATAAGTTTTATAAATCTGTTAAAATAAATGAAAATGATGAAGCAATTTGTTACGTTGACTTAGGAAGCGAGTGTTCGTTAATCACCGAAACTCTTGCTACTAAATTAAATTACACAATTTTTAAAACCAATTGTTCTTACGGTTTTCGGCGGTTCGGAAATTAAAGTGTCGAAGAAAGTAACTTGCCGCGTATCTATTGACGGTGTCTCCCTAGTTATTGATTTGCTGGTTGTTAAAGACTGCATACCGGGTATAGAAATTGTGATAGGTCAGAACTATACGGAAGACCTCCGTATAAAATACTCGCGCGTCGGCGAAAAATTATTATTTAGTGCGCTAGGGTTAAAGGTAAACTCTGTTACTTTGGAAGAAGGTGGTGTTGAAAAGCAGTTCGTGAAAATTGGCATTGATGACGGAGAAAGTCGAAATAAAGTTTTGAAATTAGTCGAACAATATTCAGAATGTTTTCCTGGCGAAACTGAAAAGCTGGGATGCATAAAGGACTTTGAAATGTCCATTCAGCTAAAATCAGAAACTCCTATTGTCCAAAGGCCGTATAGACTAGCCGAATCAGAAAAACTGGCATTACGTGAAATTGTTGATGCACTTCTGCATAACGAAACTATACGCCCCTCCCTATCATCTTTTGCTAGTCCGGTTCTAATGGTAAATAAAAAGAATGGGGATAAACGTTTGGTGGTGGACTACAGAATGGTCAACAAACAGACAATTAAACAAAGTTATCCGTTGCCAATTATTGAAGATCTAATCGATAGATTGGCTGGACAAAAATATTTCACAACTTTAGACTGTAGATCCGGATATCACCAAATTAAACTGTCAGAGAAATCAATACATATAACTGCCTTTGTCACACCAGAGGGAAAGTATGAATATCTGAAAGTTCCTTTTGGGTTAACCAATGCCCCCTAAGTTTTTCAACGCGTCATAGACTCAATATTGGGAAACTTAAGATTTACCAAAGTGATATGCTTCCTGGATGACTGTTTAATATTCTCGAAAACTATCGAGGAGAACCTTGAGACTTTGAAGACTGTTTTGACCAAATTTAAAGAATATGGTGTTAATCTATAATTAAAGAAATGTAATTTTCTTTCGGAACAAATTGAATATTTGGGCTATATAATTAAAGGTGGTCAAATAAGGCCAAGTTCGGCAAAATTAGGGGCAATAGAAAAATTTCCTGCTCCAAGGGATATCCATCAAGTACGCCAATTCTTGGGATTAGTTGGCCACTTCAGAAAATTCGTACCACAGTTTGCACAAACATCGAAAGCACTTACCGTTTTGCTTAAGAAAAATACAACTTGGGTTTGGACGAACAACAAAAGGCTTATCAGACTCTGAAAGGTTTCATGACCACGTCGCCAATATTAACCCTATTTGATCACAAAAGGAGACAATTTTATACACGGACGCTAGTCGCATTGGATTGGCAGGAATGCTTGTACATATTGAGAATGGTAAAGAAAAGGTTGTAGGATATTATAGTAAGACAACCTCGCCAACGGAACAACGCTATCATTCATTTGAGTTAGAAGCTCTTGCTATAGTTAAATCTGTGCAGCGTTTAGACATTATCTGGTCGGAATAAACTTCAAGATATGTACGGACTGTTCTGCTGTAAGAAGTGCAATATTAAAAACGGATTTAAACCGTCGCATAGGCAGGTGGATCCTTGAGTTGCAAGAATATCAATTTGAAGTAATTCATCGTCCTGGATCTAACATGACCCACATTGATGCTTTGAGCCGAAACCCTGTTGTTGATTGTACGAAGGGTGTTTATGCTGCTTTAATAAGCGAAAATGATTGGCTTTTGGCAACGCAAGAGGATGATAAGGATATTAGCAGTATGAAAAGAATATTACAGTCAGGAGAAAGAATCAGCCACAAAGCTATTTTCAACGATTTTGACTTGAAAAAGGGTATAGTCTATAAACGCACCGAATATGGAAATCGTGCGGTTTTACCTAAAGCTAGCAGGTGGCAAATTCTTAGATACAATCACGATGACATTGGTCATTTTGCCTTTGACAAAACGTACGAGAGAATCTCAAATAGTTTCTGGTTTCCAAAGATGCGAAGGTTTGTTCAGAAGTATGTGAGTGCGTGTATCAATTGTATGTACCATAAGGTTCCTGCTGGAAAGCGAGCAGGATACCTGCACCCTATTAAGAAAATAGCCAGACCGTTTCATACAATTCACATCGACCACTTGGGTCCATTCTGTAGGAGCAAACAGAAAAATAGCTATGTTATTGTTATAGTAGATGCTTTTACGAAGTTCACTTTTATAAAGGCTGTCAAAAATACAAAAACGAGATATGTGGTTGAAGAACTTACACATATTCTTAAGATTTTTGGAGTGCCTAAACGAATAATAAGTGACAGAGGAAAGGCATTCATTTCCAAAAACATGAAGGAATTTTGTGAGCAACGACAGATTCAGCTGCATCTTAATGCCGTTGGCATGCCCGTGGCAACGGACAAGTCGAACGTTGGCCACAATGGGAGCAGGCACTGAAAATAATGAATGGGATAAAAACATTGTCAATATCCAGTTAGGTCTTAACAATACCTTAAATAAGGCAATTAACTCAACTCCGGCGGAGGCACTTCTGGGATATCGAACAGGTCCTCAAAATGTCGGATGGGTGGAATCCGAGAACAATGTTGATGTTTTGAAGCTACGACAATCAATTATTGGCCAGATAGAAGCTAATCAACAACGGCAAAAGGCCAGTTTTGATTCACACAGGTCTAAAACTGTGTCGTTTACTGAAGGTGATTTAGTGCTGGTTAAGATCTCATCTATTGTCAGTACTGGGACATCCAAAAAGCTGGTTCCAAAATGGAAGGGACCGTTCCGTGTCTCGAAGGTACTTCCTAACGATCGCTATGAGGTCTCTGACATTGCAGGATCAAATCGATCAAGGTTACCTTACAGCGGAGTTTATGCTACCGAACACATGAAGAAATGGACCGTACTCGATGAGGTTTAGATCAGGTAAAGGTTCATAACTTCATAGATTTACGCTGTTGGAAATAAGCATTTTTCCTGAGCTTTGGACAGCCCGTCGGAAAATGTTTCCCGAGCCCAGTGGTGCTGTTGGAAAATATTTTCCTGGGTGACTGATACACTATTGGAGTATTTAAGGCCTGAACAATTTATTGGGCGTTGGCGTTAATACTCCAGTGTCAAAAAACCGTTGGATTGCGCATGCTCAAAACAGTATGTGTTCCTGGGTTTCAGTACGCTGTCGTATGGTACTTTTCTTTATTTATGATTATTTTGAGTATGTTGTACCATGCTGAGCAATTGAAAAAAAAAAAAAAAGGGGGAGAGGTATTTTAACACTTTGGCCATACCCGGGCCTGCTTATGGAGCAGTAGGATTTTGTTTACAGGTATTAAGCGAGCCGACCAATATCCAGCCAGGAAGGCCGAATGTAAGCGCCTTATATCCAAGCTAACCGACAATGAAGCAATACTGCGATATTGAATAGGAACGCTGGAGTAGCTGTTGGATATGGTCGACTGTTTCCCCTCTTACCGATGTATTCATATAGATTATCGGTGGACTCAGCAGTCAAGTTGATTCATGGTTGCGTTGTGTTTTATGCGTGATTACATTACCTTGTGAATATTTGTTGTATAATGACCTTTTACTTAATATATTCGAATTTAATATACATTATTGAAATAATACGTATTCGTTAGTTACCTAAACTAGTGTTGTTATTACGTGTAACGAAACTATAATTTCCATTACCGAACAACCGTATAAGTTATTAAATAATGATGTATTAACCGCCCGGTATACTTGTGATTTTCATGATAATTCATAAATTCACAATTTATAAAATATAAACATTTCCATTTCACATAGAAATATTTCAGATTAAAATTTTCTTATTTTCTTATCTAATACGTCAAACGCAACATGTTTCGGACTATTCCAAAACTTGAATAGTATTATTATTATATAGATATACGACTTTGGTGAAGTGCGTGTGGTGCCCTGATCTATAAGAGTAAGTTATTGAGTATAAATATTAATTTAATTTACCTATAATAATTACCGTCAATGTATTGACAAATACTGTTCACTATTTTTTTATAAGATACAAATATTAAACCTTATATTAGTAGACATAATATTATGGGGAATACATTTAACTAACGTGGTTGCACGTGTGCAATTATACGATAAGCGTGTTATTGAGTTTAAAAACGCTGCCGTTGCCGTCTTTATTAAATCGGTAGTTCCAGTAATATTAAAAGCTGGCTACCTGTATGTTAATTATCTTTATATACCGTTATAGGTGAAAATTTTCCCCGTGAGTAGCCATTCCCAAATAAAATTGTTTTCAAATCATCAATCAACTGCACATTAAGTTTGACCTAAATATTTGCAAATAATATATTTTTATTGTATGTGACTGCACTTGATAATTAGTGTTTGGTTTTCTTGTGTTTAGATCGAAAGTATTGATCCTATATTTTCAACGCCGCCCTGATTAATTTTGTTACCGTCCGTTCAGAGTGGTTAGACAGATAAGATCGGGAATCTTATTATTTATTTTATTGATTCGAAGTTTCCGTCACCGATTGCACTTTAATTTTTAAAATTGCATTTGCAGAGACGTGATTCCTACTCTGTAGCTCAGCTGGTTAAGTTTTGTAATCAGAATTTTTCTTTTATGTTAGTCTTAAAAGAATAAATTTCTCGATAATTTTTGTTTTATATAGCCGCCTGTATTAGCGCCGAACAAACACATTGCGTTTGTTATTTTTTTAATTTAGTTGTAGTTTTCCGATACCCGTGTATATACCGGGTGATACAAATATTGCACCCACTACAGTTATGAATTCTATATCGACTAACATAATTTTTATTAGCAGCAAGTAGCCGATTATTCACTACCAATATTGTTTTTTTGATTTTGTTTGATAATTTTGGATCTTGTACGATTTGTTATTTACGCTGTCAGAATATAACATTTTATTTTAATTAAACCGATACGCCGTCTCAAAACAGAGTATAAGGGTAAATTAGTTTATTATTTTATAGCCTGTTTAGACAAACACCATTTTTATTTTATATTTCTTTTACGAATTTAGTTTTGGTTTTCCGTCGCCGTTGGCAGTTATATATATTTTTATTTTAGGAATTTAGGTATTATTCTTTTCCCGCCACCGTTGGCGAAAATTATTTTATTAAGTGCTATCGCCAAGCACTATAGTGTTTTTTCTTTTCAGCTGCCCGAATAAATTAGAGGCTGAGTCCTTACACCGTGATCACCCAATTTTTGCGAGTATTGTTTTTGTACCGAGACATATTAATTTAATTTTTTCACTTACCCGCGATAACAAAATTAATTTCTTTACTGTGACCGAGAGTTTGGTTTATATTTTTTGTTTGACGAATCGTTCTGTTATTTAATTTCAAAATTATAAAATTAATTTTTTATTATTTATCCGACACTGAAAGCATTTGCTTCCGACCTCCGTATTAGGAGTTTTATTTTTTTTGGTAATTGAATTTATTTTGGAGTCACAATACCGAGACCGCGGATTTCTGACTCAACAACGACACAGGTTTTAAATACCGGCACCGATTTAAATCTTCCGAAACCCTGGTAGGCCGACGTCTTCACTGACGCTACTTGGACCGCTTTTACCCATTTAATTCTCCGCGAAGAGGAATCTAGGCCTCTATATAACCAGTTACCTAGATTGGCGCTCGAGTAACCCGATTATACCGCGATAGTCCAACCGCAGTTCACCGCTTTGATAATAACTAACCGTCCACCGAAGGTAAAAGCGTTATAAATTTGGCGCCCGAGCATATTTAGAAGATTTATACCGGTGTTTAAATAAACATAAATCGTTTTGTTAAGAATTTTTTTACGAAAATGCTCACCAGAAGCCCATCACCATATAGACCTGCGACAACGTCTGCCGATCGCGAAATAGACGCGACGATATTACCGGGCGAAACAAACGTGGATAGCGAACTAGTATATGAACTCCCAGTTGAGGAGGCAGCGTACAACCCCTACGCAGAAGACGAACGCGTTAGGTGGATATACCGCCTGCGTAAACCCGAACTCCGAGGGGAGTTAGCCAAGTTCGGTTTGTCCGCAGAAGGCAACCAAGCAGATTTACGCCGTCGCCTTAGCCAGTACATCCGAAGTGGGACTCGCCCACCGACCGTGATCGCTACCACTGCCCCGTTTATACCGGTAACGACATCAAGCATAACATCGTTTTTACGCCGGTTACGACTCATCCGCTGACCACGGTAACAACGGTTTATTGCACAAATACCATAACGCATGCGCCGGTATCGACATTACCGCATACGGTTTGGTCAATGCCAACGCCAATACAACCGCCGGCATTTCAACATCCGCCGGTATCGCAACAACCGCTGGTGCAACAACAGCCGCCACCTGTACCACCGCCGAGAATCGAAACTCGGGGATGGAACGTCGAGTTTGACGGTACCACCGATCCAGTCTCGTTCTTAGAACGAATGGAGGAAATCAGCGAACGGTACGATATCTCGCTGAATGATTTAATCATAGTTTTACCGGACTTACTTACCGGTAACGCGCTGTCCTGGTACCGCAACAACAAATACCGCTGGCAGGACTGGAACACGTTCTTGGACGATTTTCATAATTGTTTTCTTCCGATTGACTACCATATCAACCTGGAAGCCGAAATCAGCCGCCGCGTACATGAGCGCAACGAACCGATAATGACATACATTAACCAGTTGCAAACCTAATCCGGCGACATGGCCACATGTCTGCCGAGCAAGAATTATACTGGTTACACCGAAATTTATTACCGGAATACCGCATGTACGTACGCCGCTCCGATTTCCAGTCTGTTGCCGAGTTGATACAAATAGTACGCAATCACGAACAACTTCAAATGGAGATTGAAAACTCACGACGTTTTTCGGTTTCCGTTCAGAACGTCCAACGACCGACAAATTACACGCGCCCGCCCAAATCTCCGACATACAGGCCCCAATTTTCAAGACCGGAACACTTAACAAATAGTGCACCTCGGTTTGAGGCCCCAAATCGCCAAAGTTCTGGTAGGCCAACGTACAATACTCCGTCACCTAGGGCACCAGATAATAACCGGCAGAACCCACAACGATCTGCCCCGTTTCAACTCAGATACCACCACTTCATCCGAGTCGACCGCCGCTTCAAAGGCCGACTCGACCACCACCACTCCACCGCGTCGTACTGACGCACCCGTCCGACCTAACCAAAGGGAAGCGGCAAGCGCCCTTCTACCGACACCGACCCTGAATGCTGGAGGTGTGGCCAGAGAGGTCATTACCGTACCCAGTGCCGTAATCGTTCAGTGCTTTTCTGTTCCCGTTGTGGCAGGCGTAACATTTTGTCACGTGACTGTCCATGCGACCGGCCGGGAAACGACCAGTGAGAGCTTCCGCTGGGAGGCCTGAAGCTCTCTCCCACAACCGCCTCCACCGCTAACGACCCCGCCCATTTGTTACCGTTTATATCGCCGAACAACCCTTTACAGCGTTAGTTGATACCGGATCCGCTATTACCTTTGTTGGTGACAAACCTGCTTCTTTATTGGCCGACTCTGCCCAACTTCCAAAGTACACCAAAGCAACTGGTATCACTAACCAGTCCGTCATTATTCGGCAAGCCTTCTATTCAACCATTAAAATCTTGGATACCGAAATCCGGCATTTATTACATCATGTTCCGTCGCTATGTTACGACGTGCTCTTGGGGATGGACTTTTTAGCAAGGACTAATTTTCATTTTAATATGAAATCCGGAAACCTTTTCCTTGAAAACCGACTTGTCCCTAAGACTACAAAACCAACACCGACGAGTAACGACTGTCACGCCATCACCCCTTTGACAGCTATTGAAGAAAACCAGCTGCACAGATTCCTAAATACCGAACTCCCGAGATTCCAAACAATACAAGGCACTACCGATTTGGTAGAACATGATATCCGTCTCACTACCCTTACTCCCATCAAGCAACGATACCGTCCCCTCAACCCCAAAATTCCAAACCTCGTAAACGAAGAGGTCGACGGTATGATAGATGAAAATATAATTGAACCCGCGGATAGCCCGTGGAGCTCACCGATCGTCATCGCGAAAAAAAAAGATGGCAAAGCACGCTTTTGCATCGACTTCCGAAAAATAAATGAAATATCCGTCAAAGATGCCTACCCATTACCTTTTATCCATCACATCCTAGACCGACTACGTCACGCGCGATACATTTCCAGCATCGACTTGAAGGATGGTTATTGGCAAATCCCGTTAACACCCGAATCCCGACCGATCACGGCATTTACCATTGCCGGCCGTGGTCTATTCCAATTTAAAGTGATGCCATTTGGCCTTCACTCCGCACCCGCTACCTTTCAGCGGTTATTAGACCGCATTATAGGCCCTAAAATGGAACCGTACGCTTTTGCGTACCTGGACGATATTATTGTGTTGGGGGAAACATTTGACGAACACTTAGCAAATTTAAAAGAAGTGTTTCGCAGGCTAAGAGCAGCTAACCTCCGTATAAACCCGGACAAATGTCAATTTTGCCGTAAGGCATTAAAATATTTGGGTCACGTCGTCAGTGACGGCGGAATACAAACAGACCCTGACAAAGTTACTGCTATCATCGAAATGCCACCCCCACACAACGTCCGAAGTCTACGAAGGTTCCTAAGGATGTCATCCTGGTACCGCCGTTTTATCCCGAACTTTTCCAAAACTGTACTGCCTCTAACTAAGCTCCTACACAAAGACGTTCGCTGGAAATGGTCAAACGAGCAGACTACTGCTTTCGAACAAATAAAGACCGCTTTAGTTAATTACTCCGTACTTACATGCCCGAATTTCAATGTTCCCTTTGGCCTGCAAACCGATGCATCCGAAAGTGGGTTAGGTGCTGCCCTAACTCAAACCATAAATGGCGAAGATTACGTAACTGCGTATGCCAACCGAACAGTGAGCTCCTCGGAACGTAATTATTCCGTAACCTGAAAAGAATGCCGTACCATAGTTTTTGGGATTGATTAAATGAGGCCATATCTTGAAAGATATCGCTACACCGTTTAACCGACTATCAATCCCTAACCTGGCTCTATTCCACAAGAGTCCAGCTGGCCGCCGTGCAAAGTGGAGTATTTCCTACAACAATTTGACTTTGAAACTAAATATCGAAAAGGGGTGATGAACCGTGTGGCCGATGCTTTATCCCGTGACCCGCTCCCTACTACCGAAAATGAAATCTTTGCTATAGAGCTCCCCGAGTGCAATTGGTATGCTCAAAAACTATATGAAGTTACACATCATCCCGACCGACTGCCGGATTACTGTATCAAAGAAGGCCGACTTTACCGCCATTTAAATACAAATGAATTAAAGGGCGAATTAATTACCGACCCCTGGAAACTTTGTGTGGCTAAACCGCACCGCCCCCGTGTTTTCAAGGAGAATCACGATTCTCCCACTGCTGGACATTTAGGGGTCACTAAAACCACCAACCGTATTTTAGAACGGTATTATTGGCCAGGAATGGTCAGAGACATCAACACCTATGTCCGAAACTGTCCACTATGCCAAAAGTACAAAGTGTCACAACAGAAAACCGCGGGTCAGATGCAACAGTATCCGAACCGTTTACCTTGGGACATAGTTAGCTCCGACATCATAGGACCACTACCCCGATCATCTAAAGGTCATTCTTATCTAGCCGTTTTTCAAGACCGTTTTACAAAGTGGGTAGTTGCCAAACCTCTAAGGAAAGCTACCGCCACTACCATCTCAGAAGCTTTATACGCCGATGTTATTACCAAGTTCGGTACACCACGTGTGGTACTAACCGATAATGGCCCACAGTATGATAGCCGTGCTTTCAACCACTTGCTATCAGAACTCGGCATCCACCACCGTTATACCCGCTGTACACTCCGCAAGCGAACTCCGTCGAAAGGGCGAACCGCACGCTGAAAACCATGATCGCCCAGTTTTGCGATAACAATCACCGCGATTGGGACCGTCACCTTCCCGCCCTAACTTTCGCGATGAACACGGCCGTACAGGAATCGACGAGATTTACTCCCGCTTTCTTAAATTTCGGTCGCGAACTGGAACTTCCGGGAACCTTGCGACGCGAAACCGACCCGTCACCAAACTCTGACGAGGTAAACGCCGAAGACATTGTGCCCGCTCATAGCCGCCGACTAGGTCAATTAGAAGACATATTTCAATTGGTACGGCACAATTTAGGCCGCGCATACACTAAACAGGAAGGCCACTACAATCTACGACGCCGCGAATGGAAACCGCACCTGGGAGACCGTGTCCTACGTAAGGAACATCCGTTATCCTCTGCCGCACAGGGCGTCGCCGCCAAGCTTGCGCCGAAATACTCCGGACCGTACATCATTACTAAGGTCCTATCTCCTGTTGTCTTTAACTTAAAACATGCCGCCGACAACCACAAATTAATCCGGATACACGTCAAGGACCTAAAACCCTACCTTTCGAACGAGTCAACCGCGCAAGGGGCGAGGAACACCGCTTAGTGAGAAACGAAAAGACCGCTAATAAAAAAAAAACTTTGTTACAGGACTATGAACCGAGGGAATAGCGAACAAGAGGAGGGAGAGACAAATCGGAGGACGCGTCGGCTCTGGTGGCTGAGGCCTCCGAGGGGGCCAACGGCTGGCCAGGATACCCACGAACCAATCCGCCGACCGCACATGGTAGATAGAGCCACCTCGCCTGGACCGACCCCTTGGCCGGTCCAGGTCGAGAGAGGCACAAACACGGTTGGGGGGGAACCGGAGTCCTTACAGCAACCGCAGACGCCGCCGAATATCACCGCCGCACCCCATATAGCGGCCGCCCGTTCCCCGACTCGTGACGCCGACTTGTGTTGGAGATGCGGGGAGACGGGACACCGGCGGGAGTCTTTTTTGGGCCGCGCCCGTTTGTTCTGCTCACGCTGCGGGACTTTGGGGGTCCTCTCGAGACAATGCCCGTGCGGCCCTCGCAAATGAAAAAGTTGATATATTTTTTGCACTGAGACTACCTTCAGTTACAGAATGTTTTGTTTAAGTTCATTGAAAATATATTTACGAGAAAAAAAAAAGAGAGTAAATAATTTTGCCTGCCTCCCGCCGACTCTCCTGACGCCGTCAGCTCACAGAAAAAGCTACGCTTTTTCTTCCAAAGAACGAGGGGTGTGTAACGAAACTATAATTTCCATTACCGAACAACCGTATAAGTTGTTAAATAATGATGTATTAACCGCCCGGTATACTTGTGATTTTCATGATAATTCATAAATTCACAATTTATAAAATATAAACATTTCCATTTCACATAGAAATATTTCAGATTAAAATTTTCTTATTTTCTTATCTAATACGTCAAACGCAACATGTTTCGGACTATTCCAAAACTTGAATAGTATTATTATATAGATATACGACTTTGGTGAAGTGCGTGTGGTGCCCTGATCTATAAGAGTAAGTTATTGAGTATAAATATTAATTTAATTTACCTATAATAATTACCGTCAATGTATTGACAAATACTGTTCACTATTTTTTATAAGATACAAATATTAAACCTTATATTAGTAGACATAATATTATGGGGAATACATTTAACTAACGTGGTTGCACGTGTGCAATTATACGATAAGCGTGTTATTGAGTTTAAAAACGCTGCCGTTGCCGTCTTTATTAAATCGGTAGTTCCAGTAATATTAAAAGTGGCTACCTGTATGTTAATTATCTTTATATACCGTTATAGGTGAAAATTTTCCCCGTGAGTAACCATTCCCAAATAAAATTGTTTTCAAACCATCAATCAACTGCACATTAAGTTCGACCTAAATATTTGCAAAAATATATTTTTATTGTATGTGACTGCACTTGATAATTAGTATTTGGTTTTCTTGTGTTTAGATCGAAAGTATTGATCCTATATTTTCAACGCCGCCCTTCTTAATTTTGTTACCGTCCGTTCAGAGTGGTTAGACAGATAAGATCGGGAATCTTATTATTTATTTTATTGATTCGAAGTTTCCGTCACCGATTGCACTTTAATTTTAAAATTGCATTTGCAGAGACGTGATTCCTACTCTGTAGCTCAGCTGGTTAAGTTTTGTAATCAGAATTTTTCTTTTATGTTAGTCTTAAAAGAATAAATTTCTCGATAATTTTGTTTTATATAGCCGCCTGTATTAGCGCCGAACAAACACATTGCGTTTGTTATTTTTTAATTTAGTTGTAGTTTTCCGATACCCGTGTATATACCGGGTGATACAAATATTGCACCCACTACAGTTATGAATTCTATATCGACTAACATAATTTTTATTAGCAGCAAGTAGCCGATTATTCACTACCAATATTGTTTTTTTGATTTTGTTTGATAATTTTGGATCTTGTACGATTTGTTATTTACGGTGTCAGAATATAACATTTATTTTAATTAAACCGATACGCCGTCTCAAACAGAGTATAAGGGTAAATTAGTTTATTATTTTATAGCCTGTTTAGACAAACACCATTTTTATTTTATATTTCTTTTACGAATTTAGTTTTGGTTTTCCGTCGCCGTTGGCAGTTTATATATATATATATATATATATATATATATATATATATATATATATATATATATATATATATATATATATATATTTATTTGGAATTTAGGTATTATTTTTTTCCCGCCATCGTTGGCGAAAAATTATTTTATTAAGTGATATCGCCAAGCACTATAGTGTGTTTTTTTTTCAGCTGCCCGAATAAATTAGAGGCTGAGTCCTTACACCGTGACCACCCAATTTTTTGCGAGTATTGTTTTTTGTACCGAGACATATTAATTTAATTTTTTTTCACTTACCCGCGATAACAAAATTAATTTCTTTGCTGTGACCGAGAGTTTGGTTTATATTTTTTTGTTTGACGAATCGTTCTGTTATTTAATTTCAAAATTATAAAATTAGTTTTTTTTATTATTTATCCGACACTGAAAACATTTGCTTCCGACCTCCGTATTAGGAGTTTTATTTTTTTTGGTAATTGAATTTATTTTGGAGTCACAATACCGAGACCGCGCATTTCTGACTCAACAACGACACAAGTTTTAAATACCGGCACCGATTTAAATCTTCCGAAACCCTGGTAGGCCGACGTCTTCACTGACGCTACTTGGACCGCTTTTACCCATTTAATTCTCCGCGAAGAGGAATCTAGGCCTCTATATAACCAGTTACCTAGATTGGCGCTCGAGTAACCCTGATTAGACCGCGATAGTCCAACCGCAGTTCACCGCTTTGATAATAACTAACCGTCCACCGAAGGTAAAAGCGTTATAAACGTTAGCACAATTTTGCTGTTTTCTGACCCCCCGCCCATGTTATCTCGCGTTATCATTACAATAACCCCTACCCCCTGTTGATAACGTTAACATAATTATTCAATTAAAACATCTAGTGTTAAATACGAGTATTAAAAAAAAATACCGAATTTAGGATGTAGGTATCTTTTATAGGTAATGTCAAGGGTAATATGTACCTACTTTATTTTTAAACTTTTTAAAATACTTCACCAATTGTTATCTACATGGGCGTGAAAGTCTGTTAAATATAAATAATGCGGACTACAAAATTCGATAAAAAGAATTTTTATTTCTATGAATATAAAACACGAGATAAAACATAAATATACCACGCAATGGTTTTGAAAGTATAAAATAAACTATATCACGCCGTCTGTTTCCAACGACTCCATTAAACTATCTGACGTTCGTTTTCGCAATTCTCCCAAATTGGAGCCGTTGCTTCAGAAACAGCAATTATGGGACATGGAACATCCATGTCAATGTGGTCTGCTTTGATTCCATCCAAATCGCACTCATCTTCATCTATCCAACATAACTCGTCATTTGCGATCTCTATCATCAGCTCTCTCTGACGTCTGGCAGCTACCCGAAGAGGCCTTACCCTTAAATTTGTTAAAGGCTGAAATGAGGTTTCTCCAACGCAACCTCCAAATGTATGTTTTCGAACAGCCGTTGCACTGCAATGGTAGATACCACAGCCGCGGCAGATTCGCTGATCGAAGACATTTTCCACTGCGGTGCGGAACTTCGGTAGAAACGCATCATAAGGAATTTCCTTTGCTTTCAGATACATTTTGGAAACATTTTCTGGAATTTTCATCTTTCCTTTGACCAGATGAGATTGAAAAAGGGATAAGTAGTTTCCCTGTTGTTCTTCGCTGGCTACTTGCAGGCCGTCAATAACTGGAACAGGCGGGGGAAAAAGTCGATCTGGAAGAGCGAGATTGAGATTTGAGCGCCAATCTCCACAGCATGTCTTTTCATTACAACGTACAATCTGACAAAAATACTGCGAGGAGCGCATGTGACGAACTTTCCACTCCTCTGCGATACGATGAGTTATTTCTCGTTTGGTTTCTCCAGGGGAAATATATTGTGCAGTTACTGGATAGTTATCAATCGTATCTCCTTTCCAGAGTTCAGCTAAAAGATTTCCTGCCGCCATAAAGTTTTGGACCTCTTTTTTTTCATCGACTGTTTTGCCAGAGGAATCCAAGTGATCTCCAAAAGTGTCGTGTGGAAGCAAAACACCTGCCAACTTCCTACTCAGCGGAGCCATTCGACGCTCAACAGCGTTATAGGCAGACCGACCTGGAGCATTTGTTGCTAGAAAAAGTCCGTCAAGATTAAGCTTTTTGAAAGTTTCAATTGCCTGTTCTTGAACTTTTTCGTATCGTGGGTTTTCATCAGGTCCACCATCAGTAAAAATAACTAGGACAGGTTTTACGGATCCGTTCTTCATTTTGTAATTGTCGTAAACTCTGGGAGATTCAGTAGTGTTTCAATGTCGAAAGCATGAGAAATAGCAGTAGAGGAATCGTGCTTTCCTGAACGTACCGCTATATATGTAGGACCAGAATATGATATTCTATTTACATCGCCAGGTTTACAAGGGTTCAGGACAAGTCCAGCATAAACACTTGGAATTAATTTGTGTCTGGGAGCTTTCACAAAGTCGTGATCGGGAAGTCGTATGCGATATTCGACGTGCATAAGTAGAGGACTCTGTTTTGTAGCAGCTGTGAGACCAATTGGAACGCGACACTTGTCGTCTGCGGATAACAAGAGTACCTCATCCTGTGATAGAGTTGCAGCCAATTCCTTAATGTGCTCGATGGTTGCTTTGCAGAACCTCGTGTCAATGTGCATTTTTCGTAGATTGTTTTCGGCACGATACAACCGGACGGGAACAATTGTGTGATGTCTTCGGTCTTCATTGGTTGTGCTGTCTCGAGGAAGCAGCCGTAAGTATGTCGCAGACCTACTTAGTTTAAAGCCCATTCGAGTAAGCTCCTTGTGCATGTCGTCCAGTGTTCGCACGGAACGTGGAGATTCACGTCGTCGGCGTTCGTCAGCACTTGCCCCGGCGGTTGCTAGTTTACGGATTGCATCCAATAAATCAGGCTGCTCGCGTTCAATTGAAGGGCGACCGGGACCGGTAGAATAACTACAGTGCGCACCCGTTGAAGCCGAGGTTGAAGCACTGATTGTCTTAAGAGTCTTTAACACCTGTTGTTTTTTGTCTCTAGCTTTTTTATTGTATTGGCACAGGTTCTGTGAACGTTTAAGACGTTTTTCCAACTCACTAAGTTCATTTTTGGCTTTTAAAATATTAGCATTTGATACTTCCGCCAAGCCCGAATTTCGCTGCAGCAGTAGGATGTTCATTCGATCGGTGGACTTAGTAATATCGCGTCGAAGTTTATCTTGAGCGGGAGTTGCCTTTAACCTTTTGGATGAAGGCGAATTTTCTACTTCATCATCAGGAAGTGTATCAGTAAAAACAGGTTTATAATCGGTATCGGTAGTTAACTGAGTAATCTGCGAAACTGCCTTAACACTTGGTAACGATAACGGTAACGTGGTATCAGTCTGTTTAGAATCTGGGCATGTCGGAGCAGAAACCTGGGAATTAATATTAATTCCATATAAATAAAAATCTAATAGGTATTCGATCTCAGTACACATTAAATTAAACATGTAAAACTATTTCAACTTTGTACTCGTTGTTTTTAAAGATAGAAGTTTGAAATTTGGTACAGTTATACTCGCATGAATGACTAAATTTCCCAGAAAAAGCTAGAGTTATTAATAAACACTAAGACTTGTTTGTTTTCAGTTTCATCAAAAAATTATATTCTATATTCGATTAAATACAATAAAAAACGAAATAAGATTAACCCTAGAATACTGGACATCTGTAAATTTTACGACGTTCGTCAAACTTCTTTCGGTTTCGGAATCTCTCGCGCCGCCTATGGTCACGTGCCTCCCAGTACATTTCCATTTAGTAGCGCACTAGACAGCAGCGGGTGAGGTTCGTGAATTTGGCGCTCCTATCTTACTTATTACGTAACCACGTCGTAAAATTTACTAATGTCCAGTATTCCCGTAAATTGTGCTTTTCGGCATCCTGTTTTCATATTGCGCTGTATTTAGTGTTTTGTAATAATTTTGATCAGGTAATCATCTTTTTGTCAAAAATACAAGGTTATAAATTCCGTTTATTGCTTTCTTAGAAAATGTCAAGAAAGACTCTGACAGAAGCGGAAATTGAACGTGAAGTGGAGCGTATAATGCGGGGAGAGGATAGCGATCCTGATCTTTTTGAAGACGATGGTAGCGACTTTGAGGACGACAATTTGCTATGTGAATCAGAATCGTCAGACGATGAAAATGAAGATGACACTGTTACCGAGCCAAATCTAGTTGCAATGTAGGTTAAGACGAGAAGTGTAGCTGCTGAGGATACTGAGAAAGTTGAAGGCAAGTCTTCATACATTATAAAGCCTTCAAAACCTCTCTTATTGGCAAAATGGCCATAAATGGTCATCTAAAATGCCTGTGAAATCTAAGAGAACAGCAGCTAGAAACATTATTCATTTTGTACCTGGCCCAAAAGGTGTTGCCAAAAATTGTTCCACATTTGACGAATATTTCTTGCACTTCTTCACAGATAAAATATTAGATATCGTACTTCAGTACACAAATGCGGAAATATCCATACAATCTCAAAAATATCACAGCAATTATAATGTATCTCTAACGACAAAAAGTGAGATAAAGGCTCTATTTGCAGTATTGATCAGGTCAGCAGCAAATAAAGATAACCATCTATCAGCCAAACACATGTTCGACAGAAAAATTTCTGGAACATTCTACAAAGCTTGCATGAGCCGAGAACGCTTCATATTTCTGGTGAATTGTCTTAGGTTTGATTCGAAAGACACAAGAATAGAAAGAAAGCAGTCCGATTCATTTACACACATTCGTGAAATATGGGAAATATTTATTGAAATATGTAGGAGCTCTTATACACCATCCACATACTTGACAATCGATGAGCAACTCGTAGGATTCCGCGGACGCTGTCCATTCAGGATGTACATTCCAAATAAACCGGCTAAATACGGGATAAAAATTGTCATGTTGTGTGATTCATCATCAAAGTATATGATTGACGCTAGTCCGTATTTAGGGAACGGAACCAATACGAATGGACTACCGTTAGCTACACATTATGTTCGAGAACTTACAAAATCGGTACAGGGCAGTAACAGAAATATAACTATGGACAACTGGTTCACTTCAATCCCGTTAGCAGATGAGTTGTTGAAGAAACCCTATAATCTGACTATTATAGGAACTCTTCGAAAAACAAAGCAGAAATCCCGCAGGAATTTTGAATGTGAAACAAAGGAACGCAAACACGTCAATGTTCTGTTACGATCAAAAGAAAACTATGGTGTCGTACATGCCAAAAAAATAAAATCGTCCTAATTCTTTCCACGATGCATGAGAGTGCTGAACTCGCAACAAACGGAAAGCCAGAAATTATAGTTCATTACAGGGCCGGCGCTAGACGTTTTGGCGCCTGAGGCAAGGAATGTTGCAAGCGCCTAACCTTTCGAATGCTTTTAATAACAATAAAAATTTTGTGTTACAAATATAATTTTATCAAAATAAAATTGTGAATACATTACAATATATACCTACCTATAATAACTCGTATATATTTACATATTAAACAAATAAACTATTTTGAACCATCGCAATGATTGAACTGAACGTGGTTAAAATTTTAAACTAAATTAAATACCTAATATTAGAAAATCCGAAATACAATTTAATTTGCCTGAACCTATACAGAATGAAATATAAAGTCAAATCTTAAGTAAAATTTTTAAAAATCTAACATTTTAATTGTTGAAAGTTAATACTGATAATCAATCAGTCTATGCATGAGAGAAACAAATAAAACGATACTTTCTATATGGGTGATGTATAAGAAATTATACCTACCTACATTAAATTATTCAGTAAAATCTATTTTCGAGCTTTAATTCCTGCAAAGTTGTCAATTAATTTAGAATAATCTAATTTTTCTGAAATTTCCTTCTCTATTGAAATTAATGCTAAGTCTGTTAATCTTGTTTGCGTCATGGACGTTCGCATATAATCTTTGATAATTTTTAATTTGGAAAAACTCCTTTCTCCAGAAGCTACAGATACTGGCAGTGTAAGTAATATTTTTAACGCAATTATAGTGTTGGGAAATATAGATAGCAAGTCGTTCTTATGTAAATAATTTATTACGTCTAAAGGAGCACTTTTTTCAGGGAGAGATGGAAGGTTTAATAATTCTTCAAATAATTGAATACCGTCTATATCTTTATCTGATTCATCTGTGAGGGCAAGTTGCAAATCCATACAACATTTTCTTAATTCTTCATGTGAAATAGTGCCTAAAACGTTTATGTTGTGCAAAAAGTAAAACTTTTCCGAGTGCTCTTTCAGTAGTTGAAAGCGCTCTTCAATTGATACTATTGCTTTGTCTAAAATAACAAAGTAAAAGAAAATTTTAAATTTTTGTTTTGGATCTAAATTATTCTCGTCGCGAGATTCATAATCAAAATGTCTAGTGTGTTTGCGAACACGCAGGGGAACAACGTCTTCAAAATTACATGCAATATCCATAGTTTCAGCAATAGTACCAGCACGTTGTAATAATTGCTCATATCCATTGTCGGAACGATACGTAGTTAAAAATTCTTTAGCTTCATCAAGAAGCCTTAAACATTCAACTATATTTACTGATGGATTTTGAAGCATGTGGCATACTACGTTAACTTTATTTAAAATATCGTACCAAAGTAGTACCGAACATATAAATTTAAAGGTATAAATCTTTCTGCCTAAGGACTGCGCTGAGTGACGTGTTAATGCGTCTTTGTCGGTATTTTCATATATTGCACACAGAGCGTCGTATATTTCACTTAACTGAAAGTGCAAAGGTTTAATCGATTCTATGCGACTTGACCACCGAGTTTCGCATATCGGTTTTACTGTTAAATGTGGAATATGCTCTACTAATACAGACCACCTATAAGTAGAGGCTGAAAAAAATACATATAATTCTTGAATTAGTTGAAAAAATGACACCCCTTCAAGAGTGAATGACGCCGCATCGTTAATAACTAAATTTAGTGTGTGATTTGCACACGGTATAAAAATGCCCTTGGATTCAAATTTAGTATCTGTCGTTGTACACCCGAATGTTTACCCTTCATATTTGCCCCATTGTCGTAACCTTGGCCTCTTAAATTATTTAACGGTATACACAAAGATTCTAATTTTTTAAAATAGTTTGACAGAGTCCAGAACCACTTGTATCACAAACAGGAATAAAACCTAAAAATGTTCAACAATTTCAAAATGGTCAGATTCTTCGTCTAAATTTACAAATCTTATTATTATTGTCATTTGTTCGGTATGACTTTGGTCTGGTGTGCAGTCCAATATGATTGAATAATATTTTGCTCGTGAAACCATTTTAAAATTGTATCTAATATTGTTTTAGCTGTTAAATTAATTAGCTCGTTTTGTATATCTTTACTAAGATAATGATTACGCGTCGTTTTGTTTTTTATGCGCAGCAAGTGTTGTGACATTACCGAATCAAATTTTGCAATTGATTCAACTAGTTTTAAAAAATTACCATTGTTAGGTTGAAACAAAGTATCTGTACATCCCCTAAATGCTAATGACTGTCCAGCTAAGTAGTGCGTTATACATAGAAGACGCTCTAAAACATCTCGCCAGTGACGTTTTTCGGCGTTTAGCAGTTACTGATGCTTACTATCTATTGTTGTTTCACACTTAAGCCTCAACGCTAATTCTTTCCAATCTTGGAAAAATTGAATATGCCCCCTATTTCTATCATGCGTATCTAAGGCTCGCCCTAAATTTTTCCAATTAGAATATCCATTGCAAGTCCAATCCCGATTCCCAGAATCAGAAGGAAACAGTTTGCATGAAAAGCAAAAAATTGCATCTTTTTTGATAGAATAAATTAGCCAAGACCTTTCAACGATCTCACTATTTACTAAAGTTCGCTTGTAAAAATTCGAAGAAAATTTTCTTTTGTTTGTTAGGGAAATTCATAATTACAAACTTGTACCGGACCTTTGCTTATAACTAATTCTCTAAATCTATTATTGATATGTTCTGGCCAGAGACCTGGATCGTCTAAATCTAAAATACCACTATTTGTCTCACTTTCTTCCATGTCTAGTGTTTCAACAGAAGTTCCGGTTTGTTCTTTTGCATTTTCACTGTTACCACCATGTTCATCTTCAGCTTGAATAATGTCAGGAACGTCATCTGAAGCACACGGTTGAGAAGTAGTGTTGACACTGTTGACCTCTCCTACGAAATCCATACGAGGAACAGATTCGGGAGTAGATGAAATTTTGAATAAAAAACGATTCATTACTCCGGCTTGTTTCTGCATTGTTTCTAGTTTTGTTTTTCTTTTTTTACATTGTCCCATCCACTCGCTTTTCGTTTGACTCCTTTGTTTTCTTTATTCTTATTTGACATTATGACTTCTTAAACCTATGCAAAGAGACCACGATTTCTAATCTAATCTTTATGACAAAAAGAATTAAAAAAATAGAGTACCTATTAGGTTAAAGCATCTAATGTCAACTATGATTACAAAAATAATAATGAATAGTGAATACTTTATTAAAATTAAAATAACACTACGAATACTACGATGAAGAAATGAAACATAATGCAAAAACGCAATTTACTTATATGGAATAAACTGAAAACTGAGTAAATGAATTTCCTTTAAAAATAGACTCAATGTAAAATACTAAAAATAGCGGAAAACGCCGCGTATAAAAAATGAAATTAACAGTATAACTTACTTACCTACCTGGAATTTCAATGTTCGGTGTATTCGATGTAACACTTGTTTGGTTTATGTTTATTCTAATTTCTAATTAATTCAAAAGTCGTTTTTTGCTGACATTTAATATCACTAATCACTAGGAATCCGAGCCCTTATAATATCAGTTAACTTTAACACTTTTAATTAAAAGGTACACATTCAACACAATCCTGAGCATCTGCATAGAGAATAAATTGTCAATTGCTTGCAGTGCTTGCACGTTTAACAATGATTTGAATCAGAATCGGGCCGGCCAGTTTTTCAGTTTACTGCCGACTGGGTATTGTAAATTGTAATTTGTAATCGCAATGAACGAGCTAATCCTTTAAAAGGTTTGCTTAATGTGCAGGAGTGAAGGTACCTACTCTGTAAACATCTAAACTTCCACGAAATCAGCATGACTCCCGACAAACTGCTTTAAGTACAAAGAACCCTTTTGTTAATTGTACTCGGCAACAGAAATATTTTATTTATTTTTCTTAAAACTGATTAGACAACGTTTAAAATCCCGTTTTGTGGGTGCTGATGACGAGACGTCCGTTAATCGTTACTGTTAGTTAGGTATTAATAGGTAGGAATAGAAATTTTTAAAAACTATATACTACTAACTATATACATTTGGTAGATTATACATCAATTGACAATAATTGCCAATTATTACTAAACAAATAATGTATACTGACATTCTGCATCGAGGCGCCTATACGCGACGGCGCCTGAGGCGACCGCCTCTCTTGCCTCGTGGTAACGCCGCTCCTGGTTCATTACAATCAAACAAAAGGCGGAGTAGATACCTTCGACCAGATGTGTTCGGGTATGAGTTGTAATCCTAATAGGAGGTGGCCAATGGTGATCTTCTTTGATATGCTAAATATTGCATGCATAAATTCCTATATAATCTACACTACAAATACATTAAAATTGAACAAGAAACCGATCAACAGATACCAGTATATGATTGAACTAAGCAATTGCCTTGCTGATTCATGGCTAAGAGAACGATTACAAATAAAAACTTTGCGTCGGGATATTAGAAAAGATATCGCTGCTGTCCTCAATTTACCTGAGGAAACTGAAACGGCAGACTATCTAGAAAAGAAGCGTAAAACTTGCTTCTATTGTCCTAGTCGAAAGAGACGTATGACTTTCACATATTGCGATCAATGCAAAATGCCATTTGTGGAGAACACCAAGGAAACATTTGCAGTGAATGGGCAAAAAGTAATATAATAACGTATTAACCTTCATTAAAATGTATTCTGTTATTCACATTATGTATTGCAGTACCATTTTCGTTCATTTAATAAAAATTTCACAAAAATTAAGCGTTTTATTCAATACTCGTAAAAATTACGATAGTCCAGTATCAGTGTATGTAAAATATAGTGCAGTATTCTAGGGTTAACTAACGATACCCGACAAAATATATCGTATTAAAAAAAAACCATTTGAGTCTTATTTGAGCTATCTGTAGTTTCATCGCACGGCGTTATAATCAGTGGACTGAATTTTAGATTGAATTTGTTCCTGAGCCACGGCTAACATGGAACCAAGTAAATCATTTTGCGCTGTTTTTAGACGTACCCTTAAAAACTGTAGCCTTCTCTAAATATTCTTTAAATATTGGATTTAACTCCGAAACAAAGTCTATAAGACCACGGAATACACCGGGATTATCAGAAAATTCTGTCTCGTCATGCCCACGTAAAGCTACCTCAAATGCACCACAAAATTTTACAGTCTATAATTTTATTTAAAATATATCGATTTTTTGATACATTTTCATTAAATTCTCGTACAGATTTTCTATACGCACTGTGTAACTGTGATCGAATATCAACACTACCGATAGTAGCATTGTCAACAGAACTTTTCATCTGAGCTGCAGACAATGAATGTTCTTTAATTTTTACTTTTAAATGTTTTAAATCTTTAACACCGGTGTTACACAATGGAAAAAATACAAAACAGTAAAATGAATTTGTTACTTCACATCCGCAAATACATTCGGATAAATCGTACATGGATTTACGGAAATTACGATGAATTTCTTTGTTTTTGTCTTTGCTAGTCTGTCTAATTTCAAGTTCTGGTAGAGGACGACCACTTGTTTTCAACTCCAAACGTTTGTCATAATTTAATTTGTTAGAAATTTTCAGTTCCCTAATTTTATGTTGTAACACAATAGAAATTATTAAAAATAAAATTGGATGTTTACTTTAATTAAAACCCACCTACACTCGTAGAAGTGCAACATAAAACTGTGTGTATAACTAAAACGCAATCAACGCATTTATTTTATGAAATAATACGATACGGAATCGGTGAATTGGGCTGTTGACCGAATAGGGTATGGAAAACTGCCACTATCTTATCATTGTAGATGGTCGTACAAGTTCGCATAAAACTCGGATGCATTTACCGCTGTAAGGACATTTCGAGTATCCAGCCCAAAGATCTCTAGCCTAAACAAATCAGACGCAGTAGCGGTGCTAATTCAGACAGGACGTATTGTGAGGATTTTTTAAAATACAATATTATATTATTTGAGATAATTGCGTGTGGATTTAAATATTTGTTACAATATTTATACTAAATTTTTCTATTTTCTTGCCAAAATTATTGGGAGGTCATTGACCGAATGACCTAAAGAAGAAGCCGCCACTGATTTCACGAAGATACGAAAATTAAATAATAAGATATTAAACTACATTTACGATAATGTACGAAGCAAATAAAAATTTCAAATTTGAAAAATTTTATGCACAATGCAGTTAGAAATTACGAAGTCGGCAACAAAAATAATAAAATTGCTGAGATATTGAGTTACATTCACGATTGTAAAAAAATATGATATATTTTTTTTTTTCGCTCTGCAATGCATCATTTGTGCCATCTTACCAAAGTAAAAATACAAATTTAACAAAAATATAACAAATAGTTGTCTAAAATATATTTAAATTATTGCGAAATTATATTATTTTGAAGAACGCAAATGCAAGAATATATGCATTAGTAGCGGCTGGTGGGTAAGCGCTGCAGTGCTGCAGAGCCCCAAAAATAAAGAGCTTCCAAAAATTATAATAATAAATAATTACATTTAAGTTATCCCATGTCTAACTAAAATAGGCAAATTTAATACTTTTCATTCTGGAAAGGCGTGGTAAAGTAGACCAGTGGAATACATTACTGACTCACGCTATCGCTAAGTTATTATTTATCTGGGCCACACGAAGGGGTTTTGTGAGCTCCATAAACACACGTGCATATTGTAGAATCAGCGTGGACTGAAATTTAAGCGCTTAGATAATTACGATTAAGGCATTGAGTAATGAGTAGTAAAGAGGCGAAACCTTACCGGTAGTTTTGTCTATAGAAAATTGGGCCGACATCTAGACGACGCGAGTATCATGGGAAGTTTTTGGGGCTGAGAATTTTGGTTCCTTTTCAACGTTCGTGCGTACAGCATCGGCGTTATCTCGTAATTACCGTAGTAATGGCAAATTTTCAGAAATTCTTAACAATAATGATATTTTTTTGGAACATTCTTTTATTTTAACGATGTTTATTTCTTACAATAATCAATTTAATTGAAAAATTTTCAATTTTACTAACCTAAGTTACCTCTCTGCGTGATACGCTACTGAGTTAGCAAATAATATTTTAAGACGTTTGAAGGTCGTATTTGTTATTATATTTGTCTTTTGCTATTATAATGTTGTAGGAAAGGATGGAAAATGCGGTTCAGAGTAGCCAACTGAAATATTCCTTTCATTACAATGTTACACTTATAGCATTTTAGTTATTTTATGATTGGATGTTGTTCATAATGGAATGGCAGCCATATTAAAGAGGTCTAATTATTCGTGAAATGCACTATACCTTTGACAATTGATGCTAAATAGTCAAATACAACCTGTTAGAGAATAGACATAGATTTCTTACTCAATGGAATAGCACTTTGTTGTTACCTCAGCAGGCCTGCTTTCGGTTATTTGCTAGGTAAATAAGTTTACCAGTTTTATTGTTTGTACTAACTTAAATACCTACTCAAATCTTTTTCTAAGAAAGATAGTGAAGGAGTTTAAATAGCATGAAAGACAAAAAGTCTCAACTATTCAACAAAAATGTAAATCTATTTTAGCAAAAAATACTGGATATAATTTAATTAACAGTGCTTTAACATGTGAATGTGAAATTGCAGATGAACTTAAACATTACACTCTAACAGAGCTACAAAAATTTAAGTATGCTCCACTTACCTCCTGTGATGTGGAAAGGAGCTTTTCTAAATATAAAAGTATCTTTGCTGACAATAGAAACCGATTTACATTCGAGAATTTAAAAATGTATGTTATTGTACATTCATAAATTATTAAACTTAATTAATTTTATTCATATATATTATCTAATTTTTTTTGTATTAAAATGATTGTACCCCGACTGCTAGGACCTATAGTTAATTATATATTTATGTATTACTATTTTATAAATTACATCTTATAGATAAAACAACCGGTTTTTTTTTCGTATTTACAAAATATATTTCTATGAAATGGCTAATCGTTCTCAAATTATGCCGTGACCAGAAAAATAGGGACTCATTTTTATTTGATGAACATGTTTGAATACGGACTCGAAAGTTTATAAAAATCTGAGAAGGTATTGCGCCAACTAGTCACAAATAAGGTTTCAGAAAAGAAAATACAAACTTCAACAAATATATGGACTCCACCAGTTGCAAATGATTCTGATGATGAATTAGGATTTCAACCACCTACAAAGATTTATCGAAAATCTACTGCAGCAGATTTATGCGCATCAACATCAAAGACGAAAGGTTCAAGTGAAGATTTGGAATTAATAACAAACAAAACGACAATTCAAGAACCTGCAGCAGGAGAAATAAGTTCTTCGGATGTAGAATCAATTGTTAGTGATAGAATAATCAACATGCCAAGTGGAAATATAACATTGACTCCTAAATGTAAAAAGTTGAGCTTGAAAATGAAAGATTTGCGAAGAAAATTAAATTCGCCCAAGAGAAAAAATGTGAGAGCGCCAGAATTTAAGAAAAAAATTACTTCAATGAACGTTATAAACAAATTATTATCGACGAAAGGTGATTTTGTGCAAACGTTCGTAAACATGCAATGCTTCCATGTAAGAAAGGCGGCTTGGAAATATAAAGAAAAACATCTAGCATTGTCTATTTACTACAAGACACCTTTAGTATATAAATTCTTGTTGAAAAATTTTGGCTTCATTTTGCCCAGCGTAAGGACTATTCAGAACTGGTTGAAGGTAACTAATATACCAACTGGAACTGATACTGCACTCATTAAAAAGGTTGCAGATCGAGTTAAATATATGACCAGAAGAGAACGGTGGATGAAATGCCGTGTAAAGCAAATGAATAATACAACGACTATCTTGATCGTGTCGAAGGCATTGAGGATCTTGGTCATTTAGGACGTAAAGATAAAGCAGCAAACAGTGTATTAGTATTTTATCTTCGCGGCCTTTTAAAGAATGTGAAATTACCGTTCTGTTATTATGAATCTGCAGGAACAATCAAATCAAATGACCTTCAAGATCTAGTAAGAACGGCCATAAAGAAAGTTCTAGAAGTAAAGTTATTCCCACGAATTCTTATTTGTGATCAAGGCCCTGGAAATAGAGGAACCTTCAATTTACTGAAATGCTCTAAAGAAAAGCCTTTCTTTTATATCGAAAATCATGAGATATATACTGCTTATGACACACCGCATCTCTTGAAATTGCTTCGCAATAATTTTATGGAAAAGACTTTAAAATTTGTAGTAAACAATAGAGAAGTGTCTTGGGCAGATATTGAAAAGACTTACAATTTAGACAGGAAAAGTTCATCAACACGCATTCTTCCTAAAGTAACGGACGTGCATATTTATCCTAATAACTTCCAAAAGATGCGCGTATTATATGCAGTTCAAATTTTTAGTCATTCTATGGCTTCTGCGATACGCACAGCGAGCGCTTTAAATTTACTACAAAGTGAAACTAGTAAAGATACTGCAGATTTCATCGAGAAAGTGAATAGAACGATTGATTCTTTAAATAGTAGGCATATTTTTGACAAAAATGTATACCGAAAGCCTCTCAGAGAAGATAATGTTTTCAAGAAAACTCTAAAAGAAGCGAAACATTTATTTGAATCTGTTGAAGTTTTCGATAGGAAAAATGGTCGAAAGAAAAACAATATATATTGTTTAGATGGGTTCCTGTTAACATTTGAAGCAATTTTAAATCTGTTTGCTGATTTACGTAATGAGTTAGATACAACATATTTATGTACTTCTTACCTTAACCAAGATCCATTACAAAACTTTTTTTCTGTTGCGAGGACACGTGGAGGTTACAATCCCTACCCCACTATTCGTGAATTTAGAATTGCAGTACAGCATAATTTATATATAAAGTTAAAAAATGCTGACTATAATGCAAGTAATTGTAAAGAAGATTCGGATTCGGATTATTTGGAAATAGAAGAAAATATGATAAACCAAAAAGAAAGTGCCGAAGAAAAGGACCCGAATAAACGAATAAAGGAAGTTGAAAATACTTCCAGTGTTAATGAAGAAATAGAAAACCCCGATTTGGATACTCCGGAGGGTGTGGATGTTTCATGTAACATTGGAACTTCTAGGACAGTAGATTTAGAACTTTCGAGCAATGTTTATGTCGCTGGATATGCAGCAAATAAATTAATAAACAAAAATAAATGTGAACATTGCAAAATGTATATGCTAGAATCTGATGATTCTCCCATTAGCGAAGCAGAATTACACATCTTTTACAAAGATTTTGGTGTGTCAAGAATAAGTTACCTCACAAGACCAAAAACTGAATTTTATAATAATGAAGTTTCCATTTTGCTACGTCAATTATCAAAATTAATTGTTGTACACAAAACCTCAATCAATTTAAAAGAAATTATTTTAAAAGAATTGCAAAAAAACGTTTATTTAAACACGAATGCGTCCTGGCACATCAATGACTTATTAAATTTATTATTTAAAGTTATGATTAAGCGTTTTTTGAAATTTCTTTCGGAAAAACTGCGAATGAACAAATCTGAAACTAAAACTAAAAAAATTCGAAAATTGTCCGCACAAAAGAATATTAATAAAAATGAATTTCACACACCTTTAAATATTTAGTTTTATTACTGCAAAATTCCTTCTGGCCTACTTTTGGCTCGTAAAAAAGTTGCCGGTAGTAACATTTCTACCCATATTTAGGAAAGGTTCCTTTACTTTTAAAACAACATAGTCTGGAAGGGGTTGGTTATTAGGATGCATATCGTCTTTTCCTAAATAAGGAAAACCATTCAGGAGATATTTAGATTTCGTATCAACAGCTTGCCAAAACTTTACACCAAATTTATTCCCCATATATGTGTAAATCATGAGTGACATGTAGTACAACACTTATGTAATAAAGAACTTGTATAAAATACAGTGCAATGCAACAAAAACTTATGGACAATGATAAAAGAGTGGACACGATTACGATTTTGTGAAAACTTAAACTATGTGTTAAACTGAAGTGGCAAGGATGAAATTACATTTCAAACTTACATAGGAACATGTATTACCCAGCAGCACTGGGATATGAGTGTAAAATTACTAATTATAGACATAAACGGGAGAAAGTATGTGCTGTAGCATTTGATGAAATATCTTTAAGGCAACATTTAGATTTTGACGAAGTGCATGATCTAATTGAGGGATTTGAGGACTTGGGATTTTTGGGAAGAAATCCAAAAGTAGCTAATAGTGCGCTAGTATTTTTAGTTCGTGGACTATTGGATAACTGGAAAATTCCTGTGGGCTATTTTGTTTCAGCGGGACCCGTAAAAGGCATGGAATTAAAAAATATTATTGTCAATGTGGTGAAGACATTGAGAAACACCTCCTTAACCCTTTCACTGCGGCTTGCTCGAGTAAGGCGGTACGTCAGATACGGCATTTTTCTACCACTTGCGAATATATTCGTCTAGAGCAGTTTGATCCAACCATCATTCAAAATGTTTAATTTTTTAATCAATTTTATCGCAGAATAAAACAGAAAGATATTGTTCTATTATATGTATAATGATATATAAATACACGCACTGCAAATCAACTACAAAAGTATATTTTAGGAAAAATGAAATAAAAAATACATTCTAAGGAAACATTTATGAGTAACAAAACAAAAGGAATTTAATTTAAAAGTGTTTCTTGGTGTGATATATCTCGAAACATGGAATTATAAAAGGAAAATCACATGTTTGACACATATATCTTGTATCTCTTTTTTTATTTTTGTGCATACCGGTAAATAATTTTCTATAAATTTGGTCATAACAACGTATTTACATCTTTTTCAAATTTTACGATGAACATACGATGATCGGCAGATAGACATATAAGTCCCTTTGAAATACGTCGTTAAGTAATATCTTTGAAACGTTACTAAAGGTCCTTTACACAATTTTTATATTTGCCGCGGCTAAACTGCAATCGGTCTTTAGATTACAAACTAAAGAGGGGTGGGTTCGTCGGAATATTTAATTTTAGCTCTACACTGTCAACATAAAATAATTAAAATAAAACGGTTTAAAATATATTTTCCTATATCATACAATTCTAATATATTCACACTTATACTAAATAACTACCTGGTTAACAACTAACATAAACGTAAAATGAGGAAACAATTTGCCTTTAAGAGCGGGGTTGGGGGCGTCCACTCGGTTTGGACGGAAGTTTGGATGTCCTCCTTCCTTCCACTCGCTCGATACGACGGCTTATTGTTGTCGAAGTCGTTTCTGTAAAATAGATTTTAATACTCCCTAGTTACACTCATGATGACCGTAATATTTAAATGATTAATAACGTTGTGTTTAATTAATTATTTATGCTGGATACGGCCCTGTTTGCAGAAAAGAATTTATAAACAAACTACTGGTTATTCAAAACGAGGGTTGCGCGAATCTAGGTCACTAGTGAAAATCGATATCCCGAGTTCACGATTGTACGCAGGACGGTTGTACCGGTCTAATTGTATGCGGCTCTTTACCTTCAGTAATTTCTGGAAGACGGACAGGCGCGTATGCTTCGTGAAGCCATTTACCTTCGCGATCTATTACGGTCGATATTAATATCTTCAGAGGTTTACTTTCGGATTAAATTTAGACTAGGCGGATTATACACGTTTGGTTGTATAATTAAATATACGCGTTATCTTCTGGGATGTACTTTTATGGCGATGATTTCTTATGCAAACGGGAAATACACGTAGATACAAACGAACGTTACCTACTTGTATACGTACAAAACGCGTATTTATTAAAGGCGGTTTTATACTTGCGGAATAAGCTGGTGGAAAACAATTAATTGATCGCTTTCTTGAAATTCGATTACTAAGCGCGTGGTTATCGATGTACGGTTTTCTTCTACTACAGGTCTTTGACGGATACTCTACGTTTAATTCGTTTGTGATTACAGGCACTTCGGTCTTCGCCAGCGAGCTGGTGAATTCAGGTGTTTAGAATGTAAGTGATAGTAAATGATAAAAGCTGCAGGTCTATACAGTCCTACTTAGCTCTCGTCGTCAGGTATATGGTATAGTGGTGAGTGTTTTTACTCCCGACTGCCTCGTGGCTTTGCCCGCTGCTGTCTGGGGGTTTTTGTGTGTTATGGGTGTGTACTATGCGGGTGTATACTCCCGACTGCCTCGTGGCTTAGCCCGCTGCTGTCTGGGGGTTTTTGTGTGTTATGGGTGTGTATACTCCCGACTGCTTCGTGGCCTTGCCCGTAGCGGTCTGGGGGTCTGTGTGTTGTTTGAATTACTCTGTAGACTTACGTGTCGTCAATCACAAAGATCGAGGATAGCTATTTACAAAACATTCGCGGTGCGCGGTCGCAAATACAGGGAGCTAAACTCACGGTGGCTATCACTAGGTCTGCGGCGATTTACTTTCAAACAACCGTCACGTGCAGGTGTTCTGGAACCGGAGTAAGTCAAACGGACTAACTACTACAGGAGCTGGTGAAACCAACTAAATAATTTTCGGCGGCGGGATGCGTTCACGTGACGCGACGGAACTCTTCTACGGCGGCTACTGGTCTGGTCGGCTAGGCTACTTGTACTAATAACAATTAATATTAATAATAATTAACTAACTAAAGGTGCGCGGCGTGGTTTTTATAGGGACTCTCGGTAGGCGGTGGTGGCTTCTGTTTGGGGGAATCCTATTTGTAATTGGCGGAGATTACTCTGACGTATAAAACTTTCGATGTTTTATGAAATCTACGTTGGAGGGGAAACAAATTAATTTTTGTTGTGCAATCACACGAATTAGTAAGAAATATTAAGTTAGGTACTGAGTAATACGGAATACTAAGAAATATTAGATCAAGTCTTGCAGGTGTTTGAATACTAAGAAATCTTACATCATTTCTTTTACGAGGGCTGATTGTTAAATAAATAATTAATTAAAAAATTTTGTAGTAATGACTTGCGGTTCGTTACAACTATGACCAACATTAATCGACGTATTTTGTACTACAACGTAAAGATGTAATAATAACTATTTCAAACGGTCATAATTAACGTTGTCTTGCAAACCGTCGTGAGCGGTACGTGCTTTTACATCGTTATGTCAGCTTTGAAAATGAGTCGTTCATCTGATGTAACCATGACTATTTGTTAAATTCAAATTTCAAATAATTAGCGTTGTTTAGCAAACCGTCGTAACTGGTACGTACTTTTATATCGTTATGACAGATTTTAAGACGAGTCGCACATCCATGCAATAATGACTATTCCAAAATGCAAAATTTCAAACAATTAATGTTGTCTAGCAAACCATCGTAACCGTTACGTAGTTTTATATAGTTATGTCAGCTTTAAAGTGAGTCGCCCATGCGATGCAAACATGACTATTTTTAAATTCAGAATTTCAAATAATTGGCGTTGTCTAGCAAACCGTCGTAACCGATACGTAGTTTTACAAGTTATGTCAGATTTTAAAACGAGTCGCACATCCGATACAATAATGACTATTTGTTAAATACAAATTTCAAATAATGTTGTCTAGCAAACCGTCGTAACCGCTACGTGGTTTTTACATCGTCATTGCACCTTTTATAATGAGGACAATTATCTGGCCGATCCCTAACAATCTACTTACAATGGTCGGACAGACCTATGAGGTGCGACAAGAAATTTGTTTGTTGCCGCTTGCTCTTTGACTTGGTCAGAGGCCGTGCGGTTCTAACAATACGAAACACTGTGATGTCATAAATACTGGCGCCACTGGCTTGTCCCTGGTCGCAACACCAAGCCAGAAAGTGCTGACGGTGTTCGGTCGGTCCTCTAAGCCTTACCTTTATTATTACTTTCCAATCTTTAATGCTTGCTGAATAATATTGTAAACCATTAAGTAACTTTTCGACAATATCAAAACACTTATCTTTATTCATAAATCCAATAAAAATATGAAAAGAAAAATCTCTATCATAACATAAAAGTTAACGAAAAACCTATAATATTCGTCTTTCAATAATTTGTTGAAATTCACTAATCTACGTTCTTAAATACTAAAACACTTATTTTCTTTAAAGTACATATATGTTTGTCGATTGCTGTCAATAATCAACCATTTCTTTGTGATATTTGCAGCTCTCTTTCTTTTTTTTTTTTTTTTTTATATTTTCATATAAAAGTACATAACGCAAACTTGGCGAGATTTCATTAGTTTAAATCTAAAATATAAATTTGGCAACAACCTATTCAACCTCCTGCAAATATCACATCTACATTACCCAAAACAATTACATATAACGGCTGTCTGATTTTTCTTTACTTATTTATTTTATAATTTGCATGTTCTTATTATTAGTGTTAATTTTCTTTATATTTTATCTAGAATATTTACTTTAATTTGCATTAAATTTTGGGTGGTGGATTATTATGAATAAACGTTCTAATTGACGACAATCTTGATTCTGGTAAGTTTATTAATGATTTAAACGATAATTATTAACTTTCCCAATTTACGAGGACGATGCTTGACTATATGAGCGAGTATGAAATCGATTCAATTATTTATAATTACAATTTGAAATTTATAGCCTTTAGTCGACGATATACAACATATTGAATCACGATATACGAATGTTTGAATCTGCGTTCACTGACCTTATCAGGCTGTCGATGCCGTGTTGCTTAATTGGCTCGTATTGTTCTCTTTCCCAATGCCTTTATACCATGTGGTGGTGCGATATCTTTCCTTAATCCTACTATGTACACGTTGTCGATTGTATTATAACTGGTTACATCAAACATTCGAATGGAATCCAAACTTAAACTAATTGGTGAAATAAATCCCACAGGATAAACCAAGTTGTGATTAAGATAAATCACTAACAGGTAAACTTAGAATATACAGCTAGTATTTTCGCTGTTGCGAAAAACAAAAAAAAATCGTAAAGTGAAACTAAAACGTAAAATGTATCTGGAACGTAAAACCCTAGTGAGGAAGAAATGGGTAAGTATATTTGTTATTAACAGTTAAATTTTACCTTTAATAAAAAGGGTTTCCAGGTTCGTGGTTGCCTTCGATGATTGTTAGAATTTTTATCCTCCGCAGAGATAACCCGTAATGCATCCAAACTTTAAAACTCCCCAAATTGAAACACTATGATTATTAAGTGATTTGAGATTAATCCCTTTTCCAAATCAGGTAACTATAATATAGTTAATTACTTTCAAAATCACTTTTCTAACACTTTTTAGCTCTTACGCTAAGATGGCCGACCAGCAGATAAGAAGAAGAATAATTTTTACACTTTTGAAAATTCTTATCATAAAGATAAAATTTAAATGTGCAACTTTCTGGTCAAATTTGAAGACTATAAAGATCCCTTTTTTTTTTAACTATTATAATTACAGTGACCTGTATTTAATCAAATAAATTGTATTTGTACATTTTCGCATTTATTCCCTTCCTCACTAGATGGCAACTATTTATCAAAAATGCTTTTATATTTACTATAAAATTATATTTACATTACTACTAATCTAATTAACTTACTAAAAATAGTAATAAAAAAAACTACAACTATTTATGACAAATATTAATTAGTAAAAACAAATTACAACGTAATAATCCCTTTCGATTAAAAGATTTTTAGGTGTAATACTCAAAATTTTACTGGTCAGACTACAAATTTTTCAGGTCCTTGGCATTGCCAGGTGCCTTTACTATTTCCATTTGCGTCCCTCAATTCGTACGTCCATGGCGATATCTTTCTGTGGACGTAATAGGTCCAACATATTTGGGGCGAGCTTCCTTGAAAGTATTGGGCTGCATCCGAGGGTGAGAAGTTCTTCCTCCATACAGACTGTCCAACATGGTAAGTTTCTCCTCTGTTCCTTAAATTATACTGGTCACAGCTTCTTTTCCAGCCATCTCAAGCCTTTGCTTGACTATACTGAACATTTCCGCCATTTCCTTACTCCTGCCTTGGCGTCCCAATCTTCTTCCTCCTCTTCTATTAATTCCTTACGATGTTCCTCTGATAAAATCATTTTTCTCCCAAAATTCACAAAGTATGGAGATAATTTCGTCGCTTCATGATGTGCCACTCTTATTGCGCAACCTATACTGGGCAGAGGTATCCCATGCTCGATGGTTCTGCTCTACGTACATGGCTAGCATGGTCTTTATTGTACGATTAACCCGCTCTGTTGGGTTAGCCCTTGGATGGTAGTTTGGGTATACTTGATTGCAACGTCATGCTTTTCTGCTAATTTCGCGAACTCGCGACTTCTATACTGCGGCCCATTGTCACAGATTACTACCCTGGGGACGCCATACACCAAAACACTTCGTCCTCCATTTTCTTGCAAATCGTTATCGCCGTTGCTGATCTTAACGCAAACAATACTGAGTACTTACTGAAATTATCCGTCACCACTAGAATATACATATTCCCTTGTTGGATTTGGGCAACGGTCCCATAATATCGGTGGATACCACTTCCCACGGTCTTTTCGGTACCGGATGAGGCACCATTCCATCCGCTGCACGTTGGTTATGTGCCTTATACATAGCACATTTCCTGCACTTCCTGACGTACCTGGCCACGTCGCTCCTCATTTTGGCCAATAGCAACGTTCTGCGATCCTCCCGTAAGTTTATACACTGGGTGTCCACTGGTGACGGCGCGGCGTCTCTTAACATCTTCTCCCTATCTCCCTTTTTACTACAATCTTCCAGCAATCTCCTCCTTCTAACCCTGGATAATCCGTTTTATATATTTATACAACCTTCCGTCTGTTACTCCCATCCACTGTACTTCAATGGTTCTTCTTTAACTTTCCTCACCAGCTTCTCGTACCATTTATCTTTCACTAACTTCTTTCTACTATCTCTACTGAGCCTACCTGTGGAACTGAACGTGACAATAAATCTGGCACAATATGTTCCTTGCCTTTTCTATGAATTATCTCAAATGAATACTGCTGATCCTTACCGCCCATCTGGCTAATCTTCCTGATGGGTCCTTTAAATTCTTCAACCATATTAGAGAGTGGTGGTCGGTAATCACTGAAAATTCAATTCCTTGCAGGTAAGGTTTGAGCTTATCAATTGCCCACACAACTGCCAAACACTCTCGTTCCGTGGTACTGTAGTTCTGTTCCTGGCGGGTAAGTGATCTACTCAAATAGCAAATAACTCTATCTCCCTGCTCTCCAGGTTGCGTAAGTACAGCACCGATTCCATATCCTGACGCATCGGTTTGTACAACAAACGGTCTACTATAGTCTGGACAACTTAACACAGGTGCACTCACTAATTCCTCCTTTATCCTTCGAAATGACGCATCACATTCTGGATTCCATTCAAATTTTCGGCCCTTCCTCAACAATGCCGTAATAGGCGCAATTACCGATGAGAATTCTGGTAAGAATCTTCGATACCAGGAGTACGTACCAACTATTCTTCTAACTTGCTTTACATTTTTAGGTGCCGGGATGTCTACCATGGCTCTTACTTTATCCGGGTCAACATCAGTCCAGTTCGATCAACTACATATCCTAAATACTTCATCTTTGGTTTACAAAACTGACACTTCTCGTAATTAATTGAAAGGTTCGCCCCTTCAGACGCTTGAAGACTTCGCTGAGTATACTCAGATGTGCGTCAAATGTTTGGTCACTATTACCACGTCGTCCAAATATACAAATACGTGTGGCTCTAGATCTTGGCCAATTACCTGGTCGATTACTCTTTGCCATGTCGCAACGGAATTAGAACCCGAACGGCATTCTTCGGAACTGAAATAGTCCTCGGTTAGGCACAACAAATGCGGTGTATTCCTTCGATGTTTCTTCCATTTCAACTTGCCAAAATGCTGACTTTATATCTATGCTCGATAAATAACGCGCATCCCTTAGCTTGTCTAAGGTATCTGACACCATAGGTAATGGGTAACTGTCCCTTTCACTGACCGCGTTCAATTTCCTATAGTCGACGCAAAATCTGAACGACTGATCCTTCTTTCTTACCATAACTATTGGAGATGCCCATGGGCTATTCGACTTTTCTATTACTCCCAATTTTAACATTTCGTCTAACTCTTCGTCGATATATTTTGCATTACTGGTGACACTCTATAATATCTTTGTTTGATCGGCTGGGAACTCGTCTTAATTCTATGCTGAGAAATCGTTACACACCCCAAAGGCCACCTCTGCATCGTTCTATTATTTTCTATTAACGAGTGCAGTTGCTGCTCTCTATGTCTTCTAAATTTGACTCCTCTCGCAGATGTTCAATCGTGTTCACCGTTGGTAGCTCATCACTAAAATACCACTCGTTTACCATCGGTACCACTCCTATCTCCTTCCAAAATCCCATCCCAAAATTAACCCGTGGGTAATTCCGGTATAACTAATACTTCCAAAATCTTTACCCTATCCTTTAACTTGATTGGTAACTCGCACGATCCTAATATATGACTTTTTGTCCATTAGCCACCGTACACGATCCTTGGTCCGACTTTTCAATATCAATTTCTAAATCTTCCAAGTATTTCCATCCAGTACTTCCTAAAATTGTTCTACTTGATCCAGAATCTAATAATCCTAACATTTTCGTCCCAAAATTTCGACTTGTAAATATGGCCTTTCATCCCCTTTCGCATGTTCTAAAATAAAATCTAGTATTGCTTTAATTGGAAACGTCGAGGATTTTCTTTCGGCGATCTTCCTCGATCCTTTAAAACCGCCGCGTCTCGTTTCCGAAGACTTCCTACAATTTGGGCAAGTATTCTTCGTCACTCCTTCTTTCTTACATTGGTAGCAATATTTTCTCCTAGGTTTCAAACATCCAATTGCTTTGTGGCCCGGTAATCCACAATTATAACACGCTAATACTGCCTCAACTTTACTACAACTCGCATTAGAATTAGATCGCTCTTCATTTCCTCTTCCTTCCAGTCAACATACGCCAAATCCGGTTCGAGCGTAGCCTTCCGTGGTGGCAATACGAATGCTTCCACCGACTCTTTCTTCGCTTCCAATCTTCTACATAACTGACGCAACTGATTTATTGAACTGACTTCCACTAACGCCAACTGACTTTGGTACAACGGGCTAATATTCCTCATCAAAATTCGTAATTGGTCGTGTTCCGACATATTCCTGACAATCTTCCAAACATAGCTGACATAACCGCTAAATACATTCCTATCGATTCTCCTGATCCTTGAGTTCTTCTTTTAATTTCTTCAAATAATTTCTCATCATAATCGATTGGCTGAAATTCTTCCCTCAATTGTATCACTAACCCATTCCAACTATTACTATTGTTCGCATCGCTCTGTACCATAATAATGCTTTTCCTTCAAACAAATCTACTGCTGTTTCAAACAATTCCCCTTTGACACCTTCCTTGCTCTACACAGTTCCTCTACTCTCTAAAAACGCATTTACTGATATTCCGATTTTGATCCCGAAAATTTGATTCCCCATTTCGCTACCGGTACAGATTTCGAAATCATTGCTGACCTATTCACATGATCAGACGTATGTGCTTCCTGTTCTTCAATTTCCTCACCTCTTCAATATTTAACATAGTTAAATTCAGTGGTGTACCCTGCTCTACTCTGCTTAATTCTTGAGCCTTTATCTCCATCTCTGTCATGATTCTTAACGTAGTCGCTAGTATGTCCGCACGCTTTTCTCTGTTTCTTCATCCTTAGTCACAATATTCTTTATTCGTCCAAAACATGTGCTAATTTTGTTTCGACTTTCTTCACTTTATTTTGACTATCCATTTCCTTAATCAAACTTTCTATTTCTTCTAATTTCGCCTCCACTGCTTGGCAATCTGTGTGTAAATCAAACGGATACTTAGGGCGTGGCACATTTGTTCCTTCTTCTTCCATTTTCAAAGCTCGCTTTAACGTCTTTCTCATCTGTTCGCAGGTACCAGTTCCAATACCACGGATGGTCAACTCGTAAATAAGTTCGTCCTGACTGAGTCGATAAATCTCCACTTTTCCCGCCATATTTTTCCTCGTTATATATATTATCTACTTTAGTTGTAATTTTTAGATGTAAGTTAGCTTTAAGACCTTAGTACCTAAGTAGAATGACCTTTTATTTTCTTTCACTATTTTAGAATGAATTTCTACTTTTTTTTTTTTTTTTGTAAATAGTTCTCTCTCTATTGAGGGGACTATACTATGAAACCTATCTATGTACATTAACTTCAAAACACGCTTTATTTGATCAATAATGACCCGATTATACGTTATTTTCCCCAAAACCACTTTTCATCAATTCTGGCCTAATGGCCTTGTGCTACAAAATTTACCAACAACAATTTTTACTCCTATTTTCTAATCGTACCCCACGTTGGACGCCATTTAATTATAGCACCTTTTTATAATGAGGACAATTATCTGGCCGATCCCTAACAATCTACTTACAATGGTCGGACAGACCTATGAGGTGCGACAAGAAATTTGTTTGTTGCCGCTTGCTCTTTGACTTGGTCGGAGAGGCCGTGCGGTTCCTAACAATACGAAACACTGTGATGTCATAAATACTGCCCACTGGCTTGTCCCTGGTCGCAACACCCAAGCCAGAAAGTGCTGACGGTGTTCGGTCGGTCCCTCTAAGCCTTACCTTTATTATTACTTTCCAATCTTTAATGCTTGCTGAATAATATTGTAAACCATTAAGTAACTTGTCGACAATATCAAAACACTTATCTTTATTCATAAATCCAATAAAAATATGAAAAGAAAAATCTCTATCATAACATAAAAGTTAACGAAAAACCTATAATATTCGTCTTTCAATAATTTGTTGAAATTCACTAATCTACGTTCTTAAATACTAAAACACTTATTTTTCTTTAAAGTACATATATGTTTGTCGATTGCTGTGCACATAATCAACCATTTCTTTGTGATATTTGCAGCTCTCGCCCCTTTTCTTTTTTTTTTTTCTATATTTTCATATAAAAGTACATAAAGCAAACTTGGCGAGATTTCATTAAGTTTAAATCTAAAATATAAATTTGGCAACAACGCTATTCAACCTCCTGCAAATATCACATCTACATTACCCAAAACAATTACATATAACGGCTGTCTGATTTTTCTTTACTTATTTATTTTATAATTTGCATGTTCTTATTATTAGTGTTAATTTTTCTTTATATTTTATCTAGAATATTTACTTTAATTTGCATTAAATTTTTGGGTGGTGGATTATTATGAATAAACGTTCTAATTGACGACAATCTTGATTCTGGTAAGTTTATTAATGATTTAAACGATAATTATTAACTTTCCCAATTTACGAGGACGATGCTTGACTATATGAGCGAGTATGAAATCGATTCAATTATTTATAATTACAATTTGAAATTTATAGCCTTTAGTCGACGATATGCACAACATATTGAATCACGATATACGAATGTTTGAATCTGCGTTCACTGACCTTATCAGGGCTATCGATGCCGTGTTGCTTAATTGGCTCGTATTGTTCTCTTCCCAATGCCTTTATACCATGGGTGGTGCGATATCTTTCCTTAATCCTACTATGTACACGTTGTCGATTGTATTATAACTGGTTACATCAAACATTCGAATGGAATCCAAACTTAAACTAATTGGTGAAATAAATCCCACAGGATAAACCAAGTTGTGATTAAGATAAATCACTAACAGGTAAACTTAGAATATACAGCTAGTATTTTCGCTGTTGCGAAAAACAAAAAAAAATCGTAAAGTGAAACTAAAACGTAAAATGTATCTGGAACGTAAAACCCTAGTGAGGAAGAAATGGGTAAGTATATTTTTATTAACAGTTAAATTTTACCTTTAATAAAAGGGTTTCAGGTTCGTGGTTGCCTTCGATGATTGTTAGAATTTTTATCCTCCGCAGAGATAACCCGTAATGCATCCAAACTTTAAAACTCCCCAAATTGAAACACTATGAATTAAATGATTTGAGATTAATCCCTTTTTCCAAATCAGGTAACTATAATATAGTTAATTACTTTCAAAATCACTTTTCTAACACTTTTTAGCTCTTACGCTAAGATGGCCGACCAGCAGATAAGAAGAATAATAATTTTTACACTTTTGAAAATTCTTATCATAAAGATAAAATTTAAATGTGCAACTTTCTGGTCAAATTTGAAGACTATAAAGATCCCTTTTTTTTTAACTATTATAATTACAGTGACCTGTATTTAATCAAATAAATTGTATTTGTACATTTTCGCATTTATTCCCTTCCTCACTAGATGGCAACTATTTATCAAAATGCTTTTATATTTACTATAAAATTATATTTACATTACTACTAATCTAATTAACTTACTAAAAATAGTAATAAAAAAAACTACAACTATTTATGACAAATATTAATTAGTAAAACAAATTACAACGTAATAACGTCAGCTTTGAAAATGAATCGCGCATCCGATACAACGATGTCTATTTCTAAGAGTCACAATTTCGTAGATATTTTGAAACGCTTATATTAGGTTTGTTTTATGAATAAATAAAATGTAAAATATTTCATTTATTAATTATGGACATAATTATTATTATTCATTGGTCTAGTTCTTCGTCCACTTCTGTCGTAAGAGTTTTTCCAATTCGTTGTAGTCTGCTTGAGTAAGCCGCTGCAATTTTCTTTGTTTTGGTGCTCCTGGAAACATTGAATATAGTAATTTAATTATATATGTATCCTACATAATGTTACTAATATTATGAAGACATAAAAAATGTTCTGAAGGTACTTATATAAGGGACTTCTATTTCTGCTCTGGAACTACAGAACCACATGCACATGTTTTAATAACAGACTTTATTGTTGATTATCGTATTTTTTCAATTTCTTTTTTATTACACACAGATAACAGGTGAATCTATTGTAGTACAACAAAAGGCTACTTTCAGAAAAAGCTAACAAATAGTATTATCAATTAAAAACTTACCTGATTTGTTGCAAGTTCAAAAGAGATGCACTTTCACTTATTGAATGACCCCTTTGATTAGTTCGTACTTCGTAGGAAAACTGAAGACAATATTTTTAAAGATTGCTGTTCGAAATGTACAAACCTATACCCGTTTCATTGTTCTTAACAAGTAGCAGGTAGTTTCCCACAACCCTTGACTAATGATAACAGTTATGGTCAAGTCCATGTCATTAAACAGACTTAAGGCTGGGGAATTTCCTTTTTACGAACAAGCTACTCGTAGATGTATATTTGCATATGGAATTTTTTAAACGCTTCTTCACGTCGAAAGAGCGTCATTATGCTAAAGACGCATTAAAATTTTAATACCATGTAGGGCGCATTTTCTAAAAATCATGTTTACAATGGAAATATATCATGCTATTATACATTGATTCACCATCTACCAATTTTATTAAATTTGAAGGTATAATATTAAATACTTTGGCATATAATTTGTATCAATGCCTTAAAGCGTCGGAGAAGAGTTGAAATCTTAACTACAAACAATGCAAAATTTCAAGTATGTATTGTTATTGTTTAACATTTATAGCTATCTAATGAGCTGCATAATAAACCGTTTATTTGAAAATATAGTATTATATACTTCCACAACGTCCATACGCAAACTATATTTTGCAATCGTAAAGCAAACGTCTTATTTACATACATCGTACAAAGCTTAAAATGAGTAAAAAAATTCAAACATACAAAGTTTAAATGATAAATTGGCAGCATCCGTTGTTTAAAACTTATGTTTAATGAGTTACATAATAAACCGTTTATTTGAAAATATAGTATATATACTTCCACAACGTCTATACGCAAAATGTATTTCGCAATCGTAAAGGAAACGTCACATCATCCAACGCTCAAAATACGTAAAAAAAATTCATACTTTTAAAGTCTAAATGATGAATTGGTAGCATCCGTTGTTTAACATTTATATTTTATGAGCTACATAATAAACCGTTCATATGAATATATAGTATATATACTTCCATAATGTCTATAGACAAAATGGATTTCGCAATTGTAGACGCAACGTCTTATTTACGTACACCATACAACGTTTAAAAAACGTAAAAGAATTTTTATACACACGCGTTTAAATGAGGAATTGGTAGCATCCATTATTTAACATTCACCTTCTATGAGTTACAAAACAAAACCGTTTATTTAAAAATATAGCAGATATTCTTCCTCAACGTCGACACGTAAACGTAATTTTGAAGTCGTAAAAGCTACGTCTTATTTACACACATCGCACAACGCTTAAAGTACGTCGCAGAATTTTCATATATGAAACGTTTAAATGATGAATTGGCGGCAACCGTTGTTTAAAAAATGTAAATAATGAACCGCATTTTAAGCAAATTGACACTGATACTAAAATTACGTCAATTGAATGCTCTTTTTATGTTGACTAAAGACATTCCTGCTTAAACCATCTTACGCACAAAAATTTATTTATCGGGTACTACGCAGCGTTTTGCGGCCAACCTCTTCTGGTTAGTGGATGGTATAGTTGTAGGGAAATGTCTTTCAGTTAGACGTAATTCAGAATTCTGGTCCAGCACTCGCCTTCCCACCGTGCGAGTAGAAACTGGAGTATGATATTTCGAAATTATCTCTTTTATTAGTGGCATGTGAAATTTTTCCAGAGGCACATAATTTGGGGTGTTGCACTTATACAGTTGGTAACAATTCAAAACTGTACAATCTAATAAATGGTAAAACACCTTTTTATACCATTTTATAGACTTGCGTACACACTCTATAGAAGAAAGTAGCATATCCGACTTATCTACTGCTCCCATGTTCTGGTTATAATCGACGATACAGCTAGGTTTCATAATCACTCTTCTTGTTTCGCGATCCTTTTTTCCTGTTTCTTTAGCATCAGGTCTATGGCAAGTTGTCAACATATTAACCTCTCTCTTATCTTTCCAGCGGACCGCAAGAAGATTCTTGGAACATCTGTATGTGAACTCGCTCTTCTCCAACTTCTCTGTAAATGTTGGCATATTTTTCCGAGTCCTTTTCACTGTTCCACAGCCAGTAGTCTTATTTGAATATAACAAATCAAGCAAATTGGGACTATTGTACCAATTGTCGATGAATAATGTGTGATCTTTATTTAGATAAGGTTCGAGTAAAGTCGTCACTATATTACCGGATTTCCCAATATCTGCTCCTCTGAATTCCTTCACATTTGTTGATGAGCCAGTATAGATAATAAAATCGAGAATAAACCCAGTATCACAATCGCAGCAACAAAAATTTAACACTTCTTCGGTGCTTCTTAGAAGGGATATACTGCCTGAAAAATACTCGGCCTCTAAATAAAACTTTCATCAATACATATATTTTGGAATGGGTAAAAGCTTCCTTGAATTTATTTCTTAGATGGTCAACAACCATTCTGATTTACTGCAATGAGTCTCCATTTTCATGTGGGGGGATTTCATTATCACTGAAATGCAGAACCTTTGACAGCAGTAAAAATCTGTCTCTTTTCATGAGTCTTGAAAAAATAGGAGTGCTTGTAAACTCATCTGTTGACCAATAAGAAGTTACTTCATTTTTTGTTTGTGTGCGCCATTAGCAATGCGACAGCAAAGAAGCAATAGAGCTCCTTGTATTCAACAGGCTGCCACCGTTTTATGCGCGTACTATCGGAATGTTGCTGATTTTGTAAATAAACAAAATATTTGATTGTTTCGCTTGCTATTGTTTCCACAAACTCTTGCGTGAAAAAAAACTCAAAATAGGGTAAGGCAGAATTATCTAACATACCTTCAATCCTAGACCCACAATTTGTGGTATCAAATGTATGAATGTTTGGTTCAAAACTCTTTGTTGTCCATTCAAAATGTCTTTCTCCTTGAACTGTTGCGGTAGGTTCAACATTTTCATTATTTTCGTCAGACTCGACAGAATTATCCAAATCGGTTCGGTTAGACAGAAGTACTACATCCTCCACGATGTGAGCTTCTAGTCCCCCAATACGATCTTCATCGGACCATTCATCGTCGTCCTAAATTGTAAATATAATAAATAATTATTATTATTATTATATACAAAAAAAAGTAGCATAACCTAACCCTAAGCCATATTGTTATTATACTCACGTTCTCCTCTATATGTTCTTCATATTCGCTATCACTTAACGCTAATGTATTTTCCAGTTGCTTATTTGTTAGATATTTACGTGCCATTTTATACAAACACTATACAACTTATACAAACGTGAGTCTACTATAGCAACCTCTTGCTACGTGTTAGTTTACATAAGTATATTTTAGCACGCCACATATGCAGTCTCCGCCATAGCGCCGCCCGTCGCGGTCATCATTCCCCACTCTGACGCCTATAAATATTCCTATCGGTTTTATTAGTCTAGAGCAGTCTAAACCTATTTTACCGTGCAATGCGAATATATACGTCAAGAACAGTTTGTCTTATGGCGCAGATATACGTCAAGAGCACGGAAAGGGTTAAAGCCTTTACTACTATTTTGTGACCAGGGGACTAATAATCGCTCCGCATTCAATTTGCTTGGGGCTACGGCAAAATGTCCAGAAATAATTATTGATGGGGAGAGTATTTTAACCTGCTATGACGCACCGAATTTAATGAAGAGCTTACACAATAACTTTATGAATAGCAAATTACAATTTATAGTAAGCAAAGACCGCGTTGGTAGGAACGACATTTTAGAAACTTACGAAATTGATTCGAGAAGTAAAACAACTCGAGCTATGTATAAGATTAAGGACGAACACCTGAATCCGAACAGTTTTCAAAAAATGTGCGTTAAATATGCGGCACAATTTTTTTCCCACACGATGGCTTCTGCTATGAAATCGGCACATCAATTAGGACAGCTCAAGAGTTCGACAGCTTTTCCTACTGCTACATTTATCGGAAATTAAACAATATTTTTGACGCATTAAATAGTCGTGTTTTAAGAGATATTAATCATTATAAACGTCCCCTGTCCATTTTTAATGCTAAAACTGAAAGTGTCTTAGAGCCCCACTCTAGTAAAGTGAATGTCGCAGGTTCAAATTCTACTCGAGTTAAACTTTTTATTTATGTATTTAATAAAATTAATAATGACTTTTAATGTGATTCTGAAATACCCTGTAAATTAAAGTAAATTTTTTTATGAAGTGAGGCTTGTTATTAAAGCATTTTTTTTTTAAATTTTAAATACTTTAATTTCTAGTTTTCTATATGCAATGACAAGGTTTTATTGACGTGAAAACCAATAAACAAGTATATAATTGATATAAGGAAACATAAATATTTATATACTTAAAATCGTTGATAAAATTAATGTGACCTTTATTACGAATTACCCTGTATACATAAATTAAAGTAAACTTTTAATGAAATGTTTATTAAAGCATTTTTTTTTTGTTTTAAATACTGTAATTTATATATGCAATTACAAAGTTCTATTGACGTGAAAACCAACAAAGAAGTATATAATTAATAAGAGGGAATGCCCTGTATACGAAAATTAAAGCAAATTTTTGAATGAAGTGAAACTTGTTTATCAAAGCATTTTTTTTTATTTTAAACACTTTAATTTCTATTTTTCCATATGCGATTACAAAGTTTTATTGAGGTGAAAACCAAAAACAAATATATAATTAATAACAGGGAACATATAGATATTTATATATTTCAAATCGTTCATAAAATTAATGTGATCTTTATTCTGAATTGCCCTGTATACGTAAATTAAAGTAAATTTTGTTATGAAATGTTGATCAAAGCATTTTTTTATTTTAAATACTTTAATTTCAATTTTTGTATATGCAATTACAAAGTTTTATTGACGTTAAAACCAATAAACAAGTGTATAATTAACAGGGGTGTGCGTGTGTGTGCGTGCGTGCGCGTGCGCGTGCGCGCGTGCGTGTGTGTGTGTGTGTTTAGGCTACGAAGCGAGGATACACATCAAATCTCCACCTACGCTGCGAGGACCTTTTTCGTTGCGAGGACCTAAGTGATGTCCTCGGTACGTTTTTAATACATTTTCGGTCTCCTGATGACGTGGCGATCATTTCTGTACCTATAAGCATAATAAAATGAAATGTCCTCGCAACGTATGTAGAGTTCAGACCACGTAGTTCCGGATTTTTATGCGAATGTATTATAGATGGCGCTAGTAATATACATTCTGTGTAAAATATTCCGGACCAATTCGACGTTGCGAGGATCTCTATAGTTTGTGCATGCTTATGGTGTGTTTCCAGTGAGATTAAGACTTTCAGAGGACATCTGTATGCGCAATGTTGCCGGTTGTATGCCGGGCAATAATTGCCACACACGCAACTATGCAATACTCTGAGGACTCCGTGAGTTGTGGAGCAGAAATTTTTTTGTGATGTCATGGTGCCTAGGTACAGGGTGATTGGCTATACAGGGTGGTTGGTATTGATGGACCCTAACTATTTTCCTGAACATTTAAAAACAAATGTTTCGTTCAAAAGTTGTAAACATTAATGTTAATAACTAGAAAATCGCTTTTAAAACATACTGGTGCATAAAATATCTGTAGCAGATCAAACTGATAATTTTTTAAATGATACACTATGTCAATATATTTTTCGTTATTTTAATTTTCAATTAAATTTTTTATCGATTTATTACATAAGAAGCCATGCAATTTCGAATATGACAGTTGTAAAAACTACTACACATTTGAAAAAAATTATAATTCTTGCATTCAAGATAAACAAACTAAGAGGAAATAGTTTGTTTAAGTTTTCCGCAGACTTCACTAGCAGAAAAATAATTACACGAATTAAAAAAATAGTCGACATCTAAATAGTCAAAATCTTATTTAAATGTAAGTAACTAAAAAACAGTGACAGATATGCATCGCAGTGTTTCGTAGATTCCGAAAACAAAAATATACAGGGTGTCTAATTTAAAGTGGGCATTTCACAAAGTTATATTGTAAAATTGTAATTTAACACCTTTTATATTATTCGTTTGTCAAAATTATTTTCTTGAATTTTCATCAAAATATTACAAAATAACTTTTAACACACTGTTGATCGAAAACGAAACAAGTTCGACCCTCACGTTCATGTGTCCTTTTTATTTTAAAATAGGCTTATGATTCACCCTTTTCATTATTTCAGCAGCAATTAACAAAACACTGTTGTACCGGGTGTCTAAATAAGAAGGGACGTCGGCTGTATTTAAAAATCTACATATTTTTCAATAAAAAAGTTTATAACAGAAGTTGTTAGTTGTGGCGTCTACATTACTTTATCTAAATTAACAAACATAGAGGATAGTCTCAGGAAACAGGGCAAGTTTCAACTTTTTTATTTGATGCATCGACTGCATTTTTTTATAGATTTTGAATAACCTCTCTTTTCTAAATGTTTTTTTGTGTAGCATGACCTATACCTATCTTCCACTGTTTTCGAGATACTTGCAGCTGATAATGAACGATTTTTTCACTTTGAAAGGCCACAGCTCTCGAACGAATGCTGTTAGGTGAAAACGGCTTGCATGCCCCTATCCCAACACTAATGCTCTATCTTTCTGGGATGTTTTCAAATTTGACAGCTGTCAATGTTTCATAAGTATTGCTACATGTCTAACCAGCATGTAAACATTTTTTTGAAAGTGCACTCGACTAAACTCCTGCGTACGGTCGTTTGACCGCAGAGCACTTGGATGCGTGGGGTTTTGGAGGGTTGCTACAAGGTTGTTGACGTGGTTAGATAGCCACTAAAGGATAGGCGCCACAGGTTTTAGTCAGGAACGGGAGAAAAGGAAAGAAAAAGGAAAAAGAGGAGTAGAGTAGGGGCAGGCCCTGTAAAACCTGAAACAGGTAGTGCTCAAAAAAAAAAAGGAAACAATTTAAGAGAGAGACAAACTTTTACCCGAACAACCAAACAGTAACCGTTTATTTAATTTAATTTAAACTCACATCAATACTTGTCGAATAAATATCGAACGTAAACAATAATGATACTATGCTAGTTTTCCCCCAAAGTATTCATAACAATCTTAACTAACAAAATAATTATAATTCAGCCCTGACGATGGCAAGTGGTGAGCCGTCGCAGATGCCCACAAAGAATAAAAAAAACTAAATGTATTTAGTTCGTCAATCGAACCCTAAACGTAAAAGAAAAGTTTTGTTAATTGTGCCGCTCCCGACGGTTGTAAGTACTTACAAATCGCAGCCGAAATGGCGAAAGTAACCCATAAAGTGCGATCTAAAATAGATCCACAATGAAAATAGTAGTGCTTAATTTTGAAACGGCTTGCCTACGTTTCACAAAATAGAATTTAAATCCCCAATGATTTTGATTTCGGTTTCTTGAATTTTATTAAAACCCTTAAGAAATGGTATTAAATAGAAATATCGGGATAGTCTGTTCAGTGCAAGGCATAGAATTGCAGCAAGACATTCAATAGTACAGAAATTTTTATTTCAGCAAAACCTGCTCTGAACAAAATTATCCGTAATGACAATTAATTTATATTAATGAAAGACAAAGTACAGAAAAGTTACAGAAATTCTAAATTTGAATATAAATATATATACAGTTTCAAACAATGACTGTAATTTATACGACCTCGATATCTGTTCCACCCTGTATATAATGTATTTTAAAACAGGAGCTTCAACGCGCAACTACCGTGTGAAGGTAGTGAACTAAGTAGGTCAACGTCCCAGTGAATAATAGGTGTGGTTTTTCTTCTTTTTGTATGCAGAAAGAAATTACAAATTGAACAAATCAAACTCTAAATTATTCAACCACTTTAGCCTCCAGTAAAAGCATGTTATTATAAATGATAAATTTTTGTTACACGTAAGTACATAAGGTTAAACACCGAATGTAACCTAACTCTGTTGTACTGATTTTAGCAATACACTGTTCATTACACAAATCCTGTGTATATTGAATAATAAAGAATTCTGACCTTTGATGAAGAATTACCAAACTGTAAATGCCCTTCGTGTTTCGAAGGTGGTAGTTACTTTGTGGAACCAAGACAGCTAATCAGTAGCTAAGAGCCAGCATTCCAGTAGGAATAGGTACGGAGGTGATCGGTAGTGGATTCAAATTTGCTAGTTATGTATATAAATAAAGAATAGCTGTTTATTTCGCCGGTATCAAGGCGCTGAAAGTGATACAAGTAAGTACGTTACTAATTACCTTATACAAGCATACCTCTTTTTAGATGTTTAGAGCCGATAGCGATGATTTCGTTTCAACAGACCTCTGTTATAAATTTAATTAATCTTGCGAAAGTGCCTAAATGAAAGAATCGATTTACTAAAAGTTGTCGAACATGTTTTAAACTTACCCGAGGATATGAAGATTGAGAATTTCAATAAGATCCGCTTGTAAAGCGTCAGTAAGGTTTTATACCAAAAACCATTACCTTATATGAAAAATTTTCCAAAGAAACGATGCTTAAACATCTTATAAACGGAAGGAAAAATTTTTCTTGAAGATCAATCTCCCATCGGAAAATGGCGTGTTAAGTAAAAGAAAGATCAGGAACAACGCCCTAACAAAAGCAATATTGCAAACCTGTCAAAACTATTCAAACTAGATAAGAATGTTAAAACCAAATTTTGATAAATAAATTTTACAGATATCCCATTGTTGTCTTTTAAAAACAAGATTCCTTTTCAAACTTTATTAAATGACCCTAAATCTTCGAGATGGCGCAACTTGTTTAAATACCAAATTTATATCTATAAAGGAATAAAAAGATGTGTACGTTAAATAAATTAGTTTAACTGTAGAGGTGCGAAAAATAATTTTGAGGTACGAAATTAAAACATTCCACCAACGAATACGGAAATATTTATTTAGATGTAACTAATTAGTTCATTCATTAAAATAAAGTAACGGGAGTTATCGAAAATACACGTTATTCACGATAAACACGTAACAGTATAACTAATTATTTTTTGACACCTGTTTAAATTGAAAACATCCCAGGTAGATAGAACATTTAAAGTTAGAATAGGGGCATGCAAGCCATTTCAAAATGCCAAAATCGCCATATTCCGATGCAAATATCTCGAAAATTGTTGTAGATATATATTTAGGCCATTATTTACCAGAAATATTTAGAATGGATAAGTTAATCTAAATGTATAAAATTTACATGGTGTACACGTGAAATCAAAAAGTTGATAGTTGCCCCCGTATTCATATACACCCTGTATGTTTATTTTCAAAAAATATTGGCAGTCTAAATTCCTTCATTTACAATTTACTTTGCCAACCAATCGTCTGAATCTACCATATAGCTCGCACTTGAAGTACAGAGTTCCTATGATCTAAAACAAAAGGATAAAAAAAACATCGGCATTTATTAATAAAATTTATTAAACATATAATCCACAGCAAAATAAATACGTTTAACCTTCCATTACTCGCGCCAAATTTTGGTACATATTTACTCGCGCACGGTGCAGGAGACCGGCTTAAAAATTAGGATATTTTTGGGTGTATTATTTATTATTTTTGACTTTTACACTTTTAGAACAAAATAATTATTGGTACTAACAAATATTTTACAAAAAAAAATAACAAATGATTCTACTGTTAAACAAAACAATAAAATTTAGGTTAAATTTTCGTAACATAAATTACACATTGGACGAATATGTTCCAAACACAGGTATTTTGCACAGTTTTGACAAAAATATTTTGTTTTTCTATTTTTCTGCCAATTACACATTGCACAGCGACCGATAGTACCAGGAGTTCTCACTGGGGGCTCTTCTTCGATTAGTATACCACACACTTCTCGTAACCTCATTCTTATTGTTCTTGGTAAGTTAGTAGAAGCAGCTCTTTCTTTTTCATAATCATAGAGCAGGGCCTTAGAAAGCATTAAGAGAAATTCTTTTCGAGGCTCATTTGAATTGGAATTGTTTCCATTATAAACAACAAATGCATTTATGCCCGCTACGTTTAGCATGCTGTAAAAGGGAACCATTGGCCATCGTCTGGTACCACGGGCACGATTATATTGAGCACAAAGTTTATCCACCATATCTACGCCTCCTTTGGTGTGATTATATGTCATTATTATTTCTGGCTTACTTGTACGAGGATCGACGTCATCTCCGTAATGCATTGTTGAAATAAGTAGTACATTTTTTTTTTTTTTGGAATGAAAGAGACTAGTGTTGTATCGTTAGAAAACCCGAACATCGAGGAACCAATAGGTCGGCCATTATTTTGCACAAATTCTAAAGGAAGCTGTCTCTTGTTTTTCCGAATAGTTCCTAAAAGAGTTAGTTTACTTCGTTTTAGACTATCTGCCAGTTCCATACTAGTAAACCAGTTATCTGTGGTGACGTTTCTATTAGTACTATAAATATGGTGAGAAAGTCTTTCTACCACTGATTTAGCAGTGGTATCGGTTTGAAATGGTCCTTCTGGCTGCTTACCAACATACACTTCCATATGGATGGTATAAAACATATGTGAATCAGAGAGTGCGAAAATTTTTATCCCATACTTATTAGGTTTGCTGGGCATATATTGCCGAAAGCTACAATTACCCCTGAATGCTTCAAGCTTTTCGTCTATAGTTACATGCGCAGAATGTGAGTAACACTTTTTCTGATTACAGTTAAATTTTTCAAACAATAGTCTTATCGGTGCCAATTTATCAACGTGTACTCTCTCTTCTCTTATACGTATATCATCGAAACGAACACATCTCATTAGAAATTGGAATCTTATTCTGTTCATTCCAAGACGAAAAGCCTCAACCACATTGCCATCCGTTCTCCAAAGGTCACCTAAATTCATATGATTAGATTTTCTGATTCCAGCAAGGTATAGGAGACCAATAAAAGCTTTTATCTCTACTAGAGTAGTAGGTCTAACATCCCTTTCCCTACTAAAATTTTGAGAAATGGTACTTATTTTTATATTGGTGCAATCAACAATGATATTTAGCATTTCCTCGTCAAACAAGCACAGCCAAATATCTAGAGGAGACTTTTTGGATTTTGCATAAGGTTTAACTCCTGGCAATTGTAAAACAATATTTTCCCTAGGTGTTCTAACATTTTTCGGCGGACGATGTTTATTCCACCTTGTTACCTTGTCTTTACCAATCCAGACTGGTTCTCTGGTAACAGCAACAGGTACATAATCACCTGTATCATCTTCGAACTCCTGTTCGGTATCACTACTTTCTTATCTCTGCTCGATAATATAATCTATTTCGCCTTGTTCATCATCATCATCGGTTCCATAATTTTCATCTGGTTCCACGTCCTCTAACAACCTCAACAGTCTAGCCTGTTCACTCTCGTAGTCCATATCTGCAATACAAATAAATATATGATCTAAAGCATTTCAATCAAGGTAACACAAACACTAACATGCAAATAGACATTAAAATTTTTTCATAGTTAGGTATTTATAAAACATTCATTTCAAATAATTTTTTTTGTAAAGAGAAAATAAAAAAAAGTTAGAATACTTACTGATTTTATATTTAGACTTTTTTTACAAATAGTTAAAATGAGTCACTTCAATACTCGCACCCGGTCTACTACACCGTGATAACGTAATGCATCGACAAATCGCTTGTAAACAGCTTAAAACTGAGTGGGATGTTAGCTAGTCACGTACTCGAAAGGTACATGGAGTGGGGAGACCGCGTAGCGTCTTATGCCGAAACTAAGCAATGATAAATTTTTTACCGATCTGATAGACCGTGCGCGAGTAATGGAAGGTTAAAACAACTTAATAGCGTGTAAATTGAGAGAAAAATTAAAGCTTTCTTTCTGTTAAAAACATTGTCTTAAAACGAAAATTAAAATGAAAATTTACCTGTGGCAGTGAAAAACCTAAGATACTAGAAAAAAAAGTGGACGAGCGAACAAATACTCCGTGCTTTTAAATAAATTCCCCATAGGAGAATAGTAATGTAATATATTATTTATTGTTACATTTTTTCAGTTTTCCATAAAGGAAATCTTTAACATTCTTCCAAGTTCTGGATTGCATAAAATTTTTTTCATCCGAAAGAAATTCTTGAATAGTTTCTTTGCCGGGGAGCTTTTTAATCGCAAGATAGTTTTTGAATTTATCCATGGTAACACGTGACTCTTCTTTTGTCCATGGATTTTTTACACATAATTTTCTCTTTGGTTTCAAGGAAATCTTTTTCTCCTCTTTTCTCAAAATCTTTGGTCTTTTGCTTTTAACTCGCTTTGACTCCTTGGAATTCATACCTTCTCCACTCTCTGCCGCTTCTTCCCTTACTACGTTTGATGGTTCTAAATTTAGAGACCGTTCACTCGTCTGTCGTGGAATTATTTCATCCGAAATTTCCTCTTCGCCTGATGGGTCTTCCTCAGAAGTGCATATTTCATCTTCCAGTATTATTTCGTCAAGATTTTTTCCTTTCATGGCGTTAATATTACCTTTGTCCATATTAAGTAAGATTTTACTGATTTTTGCCAATTGGACGGTCTCTTCGTCAAGGCGATAATATTGTCTATGGACTCGGATGTCATGTCCCATAAACTGAGCCAATGAGTCTAATTCGTTTTCCTTAAGGTTGAGTAATTGGACTGTTGTAGCAACATGCTTCCGAAGTTTTGTAGATGTCAGCGTTTCTGGGTATTCACAGTCAGATAATTTTGCAAAATTTGTTAAGAGAGTGTATGCGCTATAAAACCCTGTTGCATGTTTTAAGGACGCGAATAAGTATCTATTGGATCCTACAACCCCGCATTTTTCCCTAAATCAATCTCGAGCTTTAATGATTTTGTAAGGATCACAGGCACTCCTCTTCCTCGTTTTCCTTTTATGACGATTCTTGTCAAAATTTCGGATAATTTCTTTTCACTATCACTTAGTGTATTAAATACATCCGATTTCTGCTCAACTGAGTTAGCTTTTAAGTAATCTTCTACCTTCATGTACTGAACTTCACCTACCCGTCGACGATTTAAAATAATAACTTTTACCAAAGCTACCTCCGTCAATGTCTGGAAAGCCTCCACAGATTCGGGTTCTAATTTTAAAATGTTCACGCATTTTTCACTTTCTCGTTCCAAATATTTATGCAGTGTTTGAATGTCTTTTGTTAGAGGACTCGTTTTGGATTATTCCATTTTTTTCAGATAGTGTTCTATATGCATGTGCGGTTACGTCACTTCTCCATTTAGCTTCTACCACAGCCAGGAATGCATCTAAAGTTGGAATAGCACTTCTCAATATATCATCTTCTAAATAGTCTCCTTTTAATGTTAAGACGCATTTCCTTATGGTGAATCCAATTTTTAGAGCTACGGAGGGAGACTTAAAGGTATTAGTACTGTTGTTGTATCCAGCAACTTTAAATACCGATTGCTTAAACAATTGATACATATAGGGACTTATTAATTGTAGCAATTTAGTTATTTTTGGGTTTATTTCTGTAGCAGCAACCACTAAACGCCCCAATTCACGGCATCTATCTATAATACTTCGGTGGTACCTTGAATCATGTCCTATGCGTCTGAATTCGGCCTCCTCATACAATAATATTAGATAATCTTTTCGCACAATTTCGAAAATTCTGTCGCAGTTCATTTTTCCCAGGATACAATCTCTAAATCTTTGGGTTGTATTATACCCCAGCGGCAACAACAAAGAGCTTGCTGCTATAATACCCCTGTTTCTGCTTTTTTTTCCCGTTCATTATCCTTCAGAACGTTAAAACTGCAACTGTTGATGTGTCTTGATAAATAGCTTTTACGGTACATTTGTACACAATACTGACAAGGCAAATACTCGTTCAAACCACTTTCTAGTGTTGGATTTATCCTTCTTTTTGGAACTATAATACCAGTTCCTGCAACAATCGCCTCCTTGTTGGCCATAAAAGCTCCTTGATTTTGCAGAAACTGAATTTGTTGCTTGCGGTCTATTGACGATTTTTCTAGACTTAATATTCGTGCGATTTGGGGCTCATCACTATGGGAATTGTAAAAATGCCGTGGGAGTTTCGAAAAGTGTTTCTTGCAGAAAAGGCAAAAAAACTTTTTATCCCACTTTCTTTTACCCAAGTTACTTGTTGTCGCTATGGGAAGATTTGCCTTTTCGATCACATTTTCTTGTCCATGTAAAGGGTTTGTCTGATTAAGAACTGATTCGAACGCATTTTTGTTGGAATTTAACTTTTCTTTGCCAATTTCTATTTCTGGTATACTTTTTGGAAGACTTTATTTTTTTCGAGTGGGTTGCTAAGTAAAAACAGTTTTCGTTCGTATATCCATTTACTTTGTTAATTTCCACTGTTGCTAAAAGATGTGTATTATTATTCTTAGATTTCTTTGATAGCCGATCATATAAATGTTCAGAATCATCTGAAGAACTCCCACTAGGTAGGTATTCTGAAGGTGTCTCGGGGGAAAAGGGCTCTATTTCTTCTTCAAAGTTATAAGGATCAGATATTGTTCCGCCTGGTGCATCCAATTGGTAATTGTGATACTGCGATGTATTTACATCACAGTCGTATTCCGTGACCATTTTTGTTAGCTCCTGAAGGTCTGGAGAGTAAGGTTCTTCATTTCCCGTTGATGGATACTCGGCATGCGTAGTAACATTATTTATAACTACAGGTTCAAGAGCAGGCTGGATTGTAACGTCGCTTAAAATATTTACCACATAATTTTTTTTTAAGGAACCGCTTTCGGTGTTATTCTTATTTTCAACATCATTATCAATATCAAACGGTTCTATATGATACTCTAGTAAAATATTTGCTTCTGAATATTTGGAGGTGACAGGGTGACAGACTTCTTCCTCAGAGGCAGCAGCAGTGACTAATTAAAAAAAAAAATAAGTTAACTCACTAACTCAGGCTAAAAGAGATGTTCAGAGTGGTCCACATAAATAAGATGACCCACTACCCTATCTCAAAAACTACAAATTTTACAAAAAAAGGTTCAAATGAAAGTTGTTGTTTTGTATTTTTTTTTAAATATTGGCATACATACAGGGTGTCCCAAAGAGCCGGGGCGAATATCAACTTTTTTATTTGATGCGTACACCCTGTGTTTTTTTGTAGATTTGGATTAACCTGGGCTTTTTGTGAAGCATATCCTATACCTATCTTTAACTGTTTTAGAGATATTTGCAACAGAAAATGCCGATTTTTGCAAAGCGGCTTGCATGTCACTATCCTTTTAATGGTTTATCTACCTGGGATGTTTTCAAATTAAACAGCTATCAAAAATTATTAGTTTCCTATACATAAAAAATTGACAGCTGTCAAAAATCTGAAACATCCCAGAAAGATAGAGCATAAGTGTTAGGATAGGCACATGCAAGCCGTTTTGATCTAACTTCATCCATTCAGAAGCTGCAGCCTTTCAAAATGCAAAAATTTCCATTTTCTGATGCAAATATCTCGAAAACAGTTGAAGATAGGTATAGGACATTCTTCACAAAAAACATTTAGAATAGATATATTAATTCAAATCTACAAAAATATACAGAGGGTGTACGGGTCAAATAAGAGAGTTGATATACGCCCCGATTTTTTGAGACTCCCTGTATGTATGCCAATATTATAAAAATAATGACAAAACAACAACAAACTACTTCCATTTGAAACTTTTTGTAAATCATATGCATTCACCCTGTACAATAAAGCAGGTGAACATAATATAATGCAATGTCACCAGCTATATTGTATACTAGTAAACAATGAACCAGGTATGACAGGCTGTCATTGTCTCAAAATTGTATCTTAAAAAGCCCCCCCATAATGAAATCGAACATAAAACGTTTTATGTAACGCGTACGAAATGTCTTATTCGACTCATCCATTTATAGACGAGCGAGCACCTCTAACATTTTACATTACATACATATTACATAAATAACTATTGTCGAATAGTCAATAATTTTTTCTACGACTTTCTGCTTGCAAATATTATCAATCATTATTCTACAGCCGAATGTATAAAAGTCTAATATACAGCTTACACACACTTTTTTCTTGACTTTCCAAATTTGGGTTCTCCCATTCACTAAGTGGTACATTGCAGGTCCTGCGCCAATTTCTACAATAAAAATAATATATTATTCATCTACCAATTAAAAAGAACCATTACTTTCTCAAATTAGTAAATTCTGGGCGATTCGAGTATGTTATAGAGAGGGACATAATCTTAATGTTGAGTGCTAATCAATCAAATACTAATTTTAATCCATATACCAACTTACCTTTTTGGAAATAAAAATTGCGTTTCTTTTGGGAGTTGTTCTTTATCTTAAAATAAATTAAATCACTCATCACACAAGTCAATAAAAAACAGAACTCATTACCCTTAATGCTTATCCACGTATTTTCATACTCTTATACAGGAGGATTACTTTCAGGTGTTCTGAAAGTTTGCAAATATCCACATTATGCCATTTTATCAACATTTACAAAAATTCATTTACTTACTTTTCAGACGCTTTACCATTCCTTTCAATTTCCTCGTCGTTTCCAATACAGGAATGACTTTCGGCTGTTCTGTATGATTATATGAACATTATGTCAATTTATCGATATTTAAAAAATTATTTTACTTACTCTTTTTCTAGTTGCTTCCGACAAGTAGAGAAATCTAAAAATAATAAAAGCTAGTAACAATAATTAAACTTTTCAATTAAACCAAAATTTTCTTTTATTGCACTGCCAATTATAATCACATTTGGATACTTTTTATTTAATTTTTTTTTTTTTTAAATAAAACTGACTAATAATTTTAGGTTTAACTATTTGAAGGTTTGTTATATATTTCTGTTAATTTTTTTAAATAATTTACACAGTAACATTAGCTTGTGTGTACCGAATAAATTATTTTCGTTTTTCTGTGAAACAAAAAACTAATTATACTCAAATACTTACCAACATTCCTAAGACGTTTTTGTAGCGCAACCATTTGGTTTCTATCTAAAAATATATTGCCGTTATTTTTTTCCAAAGTCTAGTATTGAGATTTAAGACTGATTCAATAACGAAAAACAGATTATTTATTATTATTAAAGGATTAACCCTTTCGTTACCTGTGTACACATTTGTGCACACAATTTTCAATATATTTTATGTGTCGGGGAAGGGTTTTTAACCGTCTGCTCCCACTGTGCACATTCGTGTACATAGCTAACGTCATATGAGTCATTAGCACCATCTCAATTTGAAAAGCGAAGTTCGAAATCAGAATTGCTGTGCGACGTGTTGTGTTGTTAACAGCTGTAAGGTAAATACACATGTCAACTAATATTTTATTTGGTTTATTAGACACCCCACTCTGGTTGTTATTTAATTCCCAGTTTATCAAAGTGTATTTTTGAAGTCCAAAGTAATAAAGTGAATGTATGTAAGGACATTGGATTTATTTTTCACTTTGAAAACTTGTACACAATTGTGTAGTACTGTGGTAGTAAACGACCGTAGGTTAGTAAAGTAAACTTAACCTAATTTTTTTGTTTTTGTATGTACTAAACATAATTCTTTCAGTCCAGAATGGTCAAAAATAAGCCGCTTTCAGAAAAAAGAACTATTGGAAATCATTGACGCGTTTTCAGATATCGAAGATTTTGATAACGAAGGTGATTTTGAGGACGATGAATGGCAATATGTTAGTGATGTTTCGGATGGTAATTTATTTTTACGGTCGATGTAATATAGTAAGTAGCTAAATTAATAATACTTTACATTTTAGACGAAAGCTGTGACGAAGAAGCAGAGTGTGAAAGAGCTAAAGTTTGTCACGGAAATGTGGCTCCAGATATTGCTACTAGAAATGTAAATCCATGCGTGGGTACCTCAAAAGTTGCTGCGGATCCTGTAATTTCTAATATAGATCCACCAAAAAGTGCTGCAATTCTGAGTATGAGCACATCACAAGTTCTGCGTCGAACTACTGCAAGAAGTTCACAGTCGAGTACGCCAACAGATGTTGTAATTCCGGTTGCAAGTACCTCGGAACTTCCGTTGACAAAAGGTGCAAATGAGTTTTTTGCCTCAAGCAACTTGACAAAGAAAGAAAATATAAAATGGCGAAAAAATGTCACATATCTAACACCACAAATCGAGTGGCATTCTCCTGTGTCTCCAGATTTTGTAGATTTAGAAAGCCCGACACAATTTTTTTTGCAATATTTTACAAATGAGTTATTTCAAAGCATGGTTGAATATACAAACCTTTATGCAGTACAGCAAGCATCACGATTTCAATCGACAAACGTTGACGAAATGAAAGTGTTTGTAGGTATCCACGTCTTGATGGGCAATATTCGCTACCCTAGGGTACAGAATTATTGGGAAACAAGGTTAGAGGTTCCCTTTGTGTCCCGTAATCAATTTTATAAACTGAGACAGCATGTTCACTTTGTTAACGTTGGAGAAAAACCAAATACTAATGACCGTTTCTGGAAGGTACGGCCTCTTTTCGACACAATTCGGAAGACGTGTTTGGCACTTCCATTAGAAACGAGGCTTTGTGTCGATGAACAAATAGTTCCTTTCAAAGGAAAACTAAATGTGAAGCAGTATGTAAAAGGGAAGCCCTGCCCTTGGGGTATTAAAATTTTTGCGCTCTGCGGTAGCAGTGGTCTACTTTATGACTTTTTATTGTACCAGGGGTCGATAACAAAATTAGATCCGTCGTTCCAAAAACATTTGGGATTAGGAGCTGCCGTTGTGTTGAAGTTTGCCGAAAGAATTACGGAACCAAATATTCAGTTATATTACGACAACTATTTCTCAAGCTATCAGCTGCTTCAATATTTGCGCCAAAAACGTATTTGGGCTTCTGGAACGGCACGGATAGACCGTTTCAAAGCACCACCCTTTTCAACCGACAAACAGTTGCAAACAAAAGGTCGTGGCGCATCAGAAGAACTCATAAGTGGTGACGGCCAAGTAATTCTTACTAAATGGTATGATAACAAAGCTGTAACGATGGCATCAAATTACATGGGAATTGGCCAAACAAACAACTGCAAAAGGTGGGATAAGAAGCAGAAAATCTATGTGGATATTCCAAGACCGCAAGTAATTCAGCAGTATAACTTGAATATGGGAGGCGTTGACAAGCTTGACTTTCTGGTTACAATTTATAGGTCTTTTATACGTTCAAGAAAATGGACCCTTAGAATGTTTACGCATGGCATTGATTTAGCTTGTGTCAATGCATGGCTTGAATACCGGGAAAAGGCCATGTCTTTGGGAATCCCCAAGCAGCGAATTTTAGATCTGCTGCATTTCAGAGCTTACGTGGCAGAAGCTTTGATATTGTCATCGAAATCGCGACCGAAGAAACGCGGACAACCATCTGGTACACTCGACGAAAGGCCAGAACCTGCAACAGTCTTTTTCTGAAATTTTCTCAGCTGTGGGATACAATTTTAGTTTCACCGGTCGCATTTAATAGAATACGTAGATATCATTAATTAGTTTAGGATTTATAAACAACATAATTGTCCATTCTTTAATTATAATTTCAACATTGAAACAGTAAATACAAATTACCTAGCAATGTGTGTTGCCTACATTCTTCTTCAATTTTGTAAATTAGTAAATATTTGAAAGATCAATCCAAGAGGTCACAACTTTCCAGCCTTATCATTTTTGTTAAAAATTCCTTGGTTTCTGATAAATCATTTTGCTTTATAAAAATTCATTTTGTTCTGCACTAGGTTGTTTAAAGACTAAATTTTATTGAAAGTCTTCCGTTAAGGGATAATTAACAACCAGTGAAATTATTACGGTTGTATAGTCGAATTATTTTTGAAATCGGTATTCAACTGTTACGCTTTGGGGAAATAAAAAAGAACAGATTGCACATATAGTTAGTATCTGTCTGTATATTGTATATAGTTGTTAAACTTAAAATATTCATCATACTTCTATTCTTCGCACTTATTAATTAAGCTAGGTAAGACATTAATTTTTCATCATTATATAACATACTCAAGGAAATCTTTTAGCTGGAAAATCTTGCTATATTGGATATAGTAATTGACCTCCGAGTACTCACAGTATTTCTATTCGTCTTATATATTAGTCAAGCTATAACAGCTAGGTAAGACATTAAATTTTCACAATTATATACCATATTTACGGAAACTTTTTAGCTTTAAAAATGTTGGTTGTAAAGTTTATATAAACAGTTATATTCCTAATAGTACGTTGGAGTTATTACGTCATATCGAAAGGCACTATCCTCGGTTCTGGACCTGAAGTTTATGGCAATCAAGTCGAACATGGTAACATCCCAAGTCTTTGGCTTATTTCCCTAGAAAAAAAACAAGCTTCGAGAGCATTATTTTCATAAAAAAAAGGTCAGGCTACTTTAGTTTATATCTTTTCTTACCTCTCGTACATTCAAAGTTTCAATCTTTGTAAAGATACGGTCGTGCAACTTTGAGTTACTAATGAAATTTTACTTGGAACTGCACTTAGTAACCGCTTCCTGATTATTCACTTTAACAATTACTGTAGATATGTGTATGACAGTTTTTTTAACGTTCACATTCATTATCAGGAAACTATGACTAAGGTACCGAAATTATTGACGTGTGCATGTATAGGGTGCGAAACAATTACACAACGTACGACCACATTACACAGACTAGCTTACCTTGGCCAAAGTAACCCTTTACTTCTGTTACCCTGTACTCGTTGCAGTCAAATATTATAATCTAAACAAATACGCACTTCAAGTTTTAGCAATCGTTAATTATATTAGAATCAAACCTACACGATTGGATCTAAGTTTTCACCTTTGTGACTTCCCTTATGGAAGCCAGTTGTTGCACTCTATAAGAAGATTGTTGAGTCAATTAGATTAACCCATAGCTTGTAAAGTAACCTAATACCTAATTATTCAGGTCTTGATTAGTGTGTGGTTAAGTTCAGAACGATTGTTCTTTAGTGCCTTGAAATTCAGGTCACCCTTTTTAATTGCCACCTTTAGTGGTGTACTTTAAGAATTGTGTCTTACCTACTTTTGTATATATACATATATTTATATTATATAATAAAATCAAACTTATAGCGACGTTGTCTTTATCTTGTATTTATGCGAATGGTGGAACTACTAGTTCACTTTGTTAACGTTGGAGAAAAACCAAATACTAATGACCGTTTCTGGAAGGTACGGCCTCTTTTCGACACAATTCGGAAGACGTGTTTGGCACTTCCATTAGAAACGAGGCTTTGTGTCGATGAACAAATAGTTCCTTTCAAAGGAAAACTAAATGTGAAGCAGTATGTAAAAGGGAAGCCCTGCCCTTGGGGTATTAAAATTTTTGCGCTCTGCGGTAGCAGTGGTCTACTTTATGACTTTTTATTGTACCAGGGGTCGATAACAAAATTAGATCCGTCGTTCCAAAAACATTTGGGATTAGGAGCTGCCGTTGTGTTGAAGTTTGCCGAAAGAATTACGGAACCAAATATTCAGTTATATTACGACAACTATTTCTCAAGCTATCAGCTGCTTCAATATTTGCGCCAAAAACGTATTTGGGCTTCTGGAACGGCACGGATAGACCGTTTCAAAGCACCACCCTTTTCAACCGACAAACAGTTGCAAACAAAAGGTCGTGGCGCATCAGAAGAACTCATAAGTGGTGACGGCCAAGTAATTCTTACTAAATGGTATGATAACAAAGCTGTAACGATGGCATCAAATTACATGGGAATTGGCCAAACAAACAACTGCAAAAGGTGGGATAAGAAGCAGAAAATCTATGTGGATATTCCAAGACCGCAAGTAATTCAGCAGTATAACTTGAATATGGGAGGCGTTGACAAGCTTGACTTTCTGGTTACAATTTATAGGTCTTTTATACGTTCAAGAAAATGGACCCTTAGAATGTTTACGCATGGCATTGATTTAGCTTGTGTCAATGCATGGCTTGAATACCGGGAAAAGGCCATGTCTTTGGGAATCCCCAAGCAGCGAATTTTAGATCTGCTGCATTTCAGAGCTTACGTGGCAGAAGCTTTGATATTGTCATCGAAATCGCGACCGAAGAAACGCGGACAACCATCTGGTACACTCGACGAAAGGCCAGAACCTGCAACAGTCTTTTTCTGAAATTTTCTCAGCTGTGGGATACAATTTTAGTTTCACCGGTCGCATTTAATAGAATACGTAGATATCATTAATTAGTTTAGGATTTATAAACAACATAATTGTCCATTCTTTAATTATAATTTCAACATTGAAACAGTAAATACAAATTACCTAGCAATGTGTGTTGCCTACATTCTTCTTCAATTTTGTAAATTAGTAAATATTTGAAAGATCAATCCAAGAGGTCACAACTTTCCAGCCTTATCATTTTTGTTAAAAATTCCTTGGTTTCTGATAAATCATTTTGCTTTATAAAAATTCATTTTGTTCTGCACTAGGTTGTTTAAAGACTAAATTTTATTGAAAGTCTTCCGTTAAGGGATAATTAACAACCAGTGAAATTATTACGGTTGTATAGTCGAATTATTTTTGAAATCGGTATTCAACTGTTACGCTTTGGGGAAATAAAAAAGAACAGATTGCACATATAGTTAGTATCTGTCTGTATATTGTATATAGTTGTTAAACTTAAAATATTCATCATACTTCTATTCTTCGCACTTATTAATTAAGCTAGGTAAGACATTAATTTTTCATCATTATATAACATACTCAAGGAAATCTTTTAGCTGGAAAATCTTGCTATATTGGATATAGTAATTGACCTCCGAGTACTCACAGTATTTCTGTTCGTCTTATATATTAGTCAAGCTATAACAGCTAGGTAAGGCATTAAATTTTCACAATTATATACCATACTTACGGAAACTTTTCAGCTTTAAAAATGTTGGTTGTAAAGTTTATATAAACAGTTATATTCCTAATAGTACGTTGGAGTTATTACGTCATATCGAAAGGCACTATCCTCGGTTCTGGACCTGAAGTTTATGGCAATCAAGTCGAACATGGTAACATCCCAAGTCTTTGGCTTATTTCCCTAGAAAAAAAACAAGCTTCGAGAGCATTATTTTCATAAAAAAAAAAGGTCAGGCTACTTTAGTTTATATCTTTTCTTACCTCTCGTACATTCAAAGTTTCAATCTTTGTAAAGATACGGTCGTGCAACTTTGAGTTACTAATGAAATTTTACTTGGAACTGCACTTAGTAACCGCTTCCTGATTATTCACTTTAACAATTACTGTAGATATGTGTATGACAGTTTTTTTAACGTTCACATTCATTATCAGGAAACTATGACTAAGGTACCGAAATTATTGACGTGTGCATGTATAGGGTGCGAAACAATTACACAACGTACGACCACATTACACAGACTAGCTTACCTTGGCCAAAGTAACCCTTTACTTCTGTTACCCTGTACTCGTTGCAGTCAAATATTATAATCTAAACAAATACGCACTTCAAGTTTTAGCAATCGTTAATTATATTAGAATCAAACCTACACGATTGGATCTAAGTTTTCACCTTTGTGACTTCCCTTATGGAAGCCAGTTGTTGCACTCTATAAGAAGATTGTTGAGTCAATTAGATTAACCCATAGCTTGTAAAGTAACCTAATACCTAATTATTCAGGTCTTGATTAGTGTGTGGTTAAGTTCAGAACGATTGTTCTTTAGTGCCTTGAAATTCAGGTCACCCTTTTTAATTGCCACCTTTAGTGGTGTACTTTAAGAATTGTGTCTTACCTACTTTTGTATATATACATATATTTATATTATATAATAAAATCAAACTTATAGCGACGTTGTCTTTATCTTGTATTTATGCGAATGGTGGAACTACTAGTTCATTTGACCTAATGAACGGTTTACTAGGTAGGTCTGGCGTCCTCAAATGTAAATAGGGTTAACGTTGCAGAGCCGAACCCGCTCCGTTTCCTTCACCATCTAACGTTAGCCGAGCACACGTATCATCTCCACCTGCATAGATTTATTTGTTATCGCGCCACGGTTGCCGCAAACCCTGAAATACCCAAGGACAAGACCAGAACTGCGGCAAATTGAAGATGTCCGGTTTGACGGCATAAATCACCTACCTCAATTAGATGAGAAGAACTTTGCATCGAGGTGTAAAAATGAAAATTGTAAGGGGCGATCACGAACAAAATGTTCTAAATGTAATGTACATTTATGTCTCACAAAAAAGTCCAACTGTTATGCAAAATACCATAATAAATAAGTATTATAATACGTATATTATTTGTTGTTGATGTGTACCTACACCTTTACATATAATAATTATATTATATTCATTCTAATTTGTTACCTCTTGCTACCAGTGTACACAATTGTGCACGTTTCAAAATCCAAAAATGGTACATTTTCCAAAATATTCAACTTCACTAAAAAAAAAAAAAAATAAAAAATTCAATATATCTATAAACCACATATAAAAATTTTAATTTGTAAAATAAAAATTCGGCAGTGAAAGGGTTAAATAGAGATAGAAGCGAAGTTACAGTTTTTTGCCACCCATCATGAACTTAACGACGAAACAATAATGAGTAATTTTTTAAGCTGATTCATTCCCTTCCAAGGTTTATTACTTAACTCAGTTGCTTTGACGCTCAATGATACGTAAAACTTACCCCCAGATGAAATAATTTTTGCCTTATAATATCTCCTGTCTGGCGGCCAAAGTACAAAAAAACTTTTATTACGTTTTTCCAACTTTGATGCTGGGCAGACATGACGAATTTTGTCGGCCACAAACTCGACCAAATAGAACATATTTGATATTTCCATTTTTAAATTAATTGCACCCTAGAAACAAAAATTGAAGGGCAATGTAACTTGTTTTATTGCAATCCATGTCAAAACGGCAAAAATTTTGCTTTAAATAAGGCTGTTTATTTCGAAACAAAAGGCAAGAAACAAAAAAATACAGGGTGTCCCAGTACATACGCGGCGAAGCTTCCTGGGAATACCGTATTATTTTTTGAAATTTTTATTTCATAGCATGATGAGGATCTTTCAAGAACTTCTTTTGAAATTATTTTCAATTATACAGGGTGGTCCAAAAATAAGCTATGTATCAAAGTTGTGTTTTTTTAATGGAACACCTTGTATAATAAGGCATTTTTGGATTGTCCTTAAAATTCCAGGATGACTTTGTGTAGCATGTCCTATACCTATCTTCAACAGTTTTCGAAATATTGGCATGCAAAAATCGTGATTTTGACAGTTTAAACGCTGTAGCCGCTGCAAAGAAATAATTTGCACATTCCTATCTTAACTTTTTATTACCATTCTATTGATGCTACTTGTAAAAAGCACAGTTGCCAAAAAAAATTACCAAAAAAATAATTTTCTACTCGATTTTCTACTTTTTAAAAAAAAAAATTGAAGCAATTAATTATGAAACATCAAAAACTTAATAGAGCAATAAAAGTTAAGACAGAAATGTGCAAATTATTTCTTCCAAGCGGTTACAGTTTAGGCGTACTGGCGTTTAATCTGTCAAAATCGCGATTTTTTACATGCCAATATTTCGAAAACTGTTGAAGATAGGTATACAGGGTTCGGAGTCTTGAAAGGCAATGAAATTCCCTGACATTTTCAGGTTTTCCCTGACAGCTACTACTAATTTTCCATATTTTTTCTAGTAAGGATATGTGGCAAGTATAAAAAAATTGAAAAATTTTTAATATTTTTTTTGTAACGAACACATTTATAAACACAATATAGAAACCACATAAACATAACAGATCCTAGGTATTAATAAACGAAACTATATATTACCACATGTTCTTTCTAGTTCAGTTCTCACAAGTTAATTGTGATTTGACACAATTCAGTCTTCAATAATGTGATTAAAAATGAAAAATACTGCCTTCTGCAAGAAAGTTTTTATTTGATCACATAAGATATTTAAAAAACTAAAAATAAACTTTTGTATAATATAATAATCTTCTAGGTAATTATTAAATAAAAATCTTTGGGATTAGATGAGAAATTTTGTCTACAATTTTCTACGGAGTTCTTCAAGTCTTCTATCTATGTTGTTCGCTTCAAAATTGGCCGTATCTGTAATCTTTGATTTTTTCTTTTGTAGTACTGCTATTTTGGTTGAAATTCTTTTTCTGTTTTCTTTTGCCTTTTTGGTTTCGTCGTCTAATTTATTTCGCCCTTCCAACGCAATCTGATATTTGAAATGTGCATTTCTGCTAGATTGTTTCATTTTTTATCAATAGTTACATTACATGTACCACCTTTATGATAAATAATATCATAAACTTGCCGTCTGGCAATCAGAGATTTTTCATGTAAATTTTCCACCAACATATTCTTATTTATGGAAAAACCACTTTCTACGACAGCATTACCATGGGATAAAACTAACATCATCTTGACAATATCGAACAAATCTTTATAATCATTATCGGAGTGCAATAATTCAGAATAAAATATATCCAGTGTTTGTTTATTGTTTTTGAACTGAGTATAATGCTCCATCAACTTGATGTCACTATTAAGAAGACGATTAAATTCCACGGAAGCATTCTCTGCTTGTTCTAAATTTATCACATTTTTATCGCACAAACTTTCTAACAAATTATTAAATTTTATTTTTGCCAACGCGGGTTCACTAACCAAGTATTCTGGGTCTAGACTTCTTAACTCCCGGACGATTTTATATTTCAGTGGTGACCTTTCAATAATTTTTTTAATAGCCGCCTTAATAAATTGCCTGCAATCCTTTAGAAAAATTAATTTTTCTCGCTCAGATACCTTACTTTCAGTTAAGTATTTTTTGGTTCTAAATCCAATATCTAATTCGTGTAAAGGTTTGAGAATATCAGAATTTTCTAAATCGAGTTTCATCAACGATGTTATATTTTTCTCCAAAATAGTTTTTTTTACCAATCTTTCAAAAAGGGATCTCAACACCATTTCTAAACTTTGCCGATATATGGTACTAATGGAGATGACGATTGAAATTTTTTTAAATTCTTCCAATGGTGTGGCAACAGTTGCATAAAAAGCTATTTTACATTTTATCAAACTATCACTTAGAGCTTTTTTTACATTTTTTGAGGTAGTTGTGTTCGGTAATTTCGTGTTTTTATTCGATACATATTTTTTAATGTTATCAAATAAATGAAGAGCTCGATACGCTGCTGAAACACTCTCTACCCATCTTACACGACAAAATTTGATAGGAAATTCATCGCTGTCTGTTATTGCTCGGTAAGCTGCTCTACGCGCGGGCGAATCTTTGAATAGCCAATAAATACCTTGAAGAAAATCATTTACTGCCCAACCTGCTGCCTTGTGCCCCGTCTGGAATGCCCCGTGGACTACATGCAGACCACAAGATCCCAAATCCAGTATATTCACATCCTGATCTTCTTGCAAGAGTCTTAAAAACTTCCAATTAACGTTGGGTCCATCCATAGAGACTTGTAAGAGACGATGAAGTTTCAATGGGCCTAAGCCTTTTTTGAAACATTCTAACACATCAGTGGCTTTCGCTCCATTCATAAACACGGAAGTTAAGTACCTGCAACAAGGATTAGGTAGAGTAATTTTTTTAAATAAGCAAAATTTGATAACTATGAAGCTAGAAACCAATTTGGCTCTGCTAGCATCTGATTATAATAATTACCTTGTTTTTACAACACTTTCAGCACTACTCCAGTACCGAATGCAAATGTCCATTTGGCTCCGCTGTGAAATTTTGTTTAGAGATTCATCAAAGCACGCAACATAAAATTTACAATTCTTCAATTCTTCATACATTTCCTCTTCAAAGTAAGGCGCCAATCCAAAGGTTATGTAATATGACAATTTTTTTGAAGAAAATTTGACGCGGTGTGCTGTTGGACTATCTTTAAACATCTTTTTTAAAACGGGCATGGTTTTGTTTACCGAATTCAATGACTCATGACTCTCAACGTTGTGTAATGCCCATAGAATTTCGGCTTCCAAAACTTGTTCTGGATCAAATAATGGCTGTTGTTTTACTGCGTTATTATTGTCATTAGGATCTACTCGAGGTTTTTCTTTCTCCAATCCGTCATTCGAGTTATTATTATGAGTACCCATCGGTGTTTCGTTTGATGAGCAAGATGCCTTCATCACCAATGAAATGTCTTTTGTTTGCCGTTTGGCTTCTACTTTTTTTGTGGCACACACTTTTTTCATGGCTCAGCAAGGCTTGCTTGCCCATATTGCTCAAGGAAAATATTTTGAGACAAATTTTGCAGAAAGCGGAAAATGGATCCCCTTTCACGGGTTGAAATATATTAGTCCAATCTTTATTTACTAGTGGATTTATCCAATCTTCATTAAATCTAGTTTTTTTTCCTCCCATGTCTGCAAATAACGAACTGTTTATTACTAATTAATTTTGCAAGAGGTTAAATTTAATTATTATATTATATTAGAGTTTGATGCCGCCCCTGTTCTAATATAATAATTAAATTTAACCTCTTGCAAAATTAATTAGTAATAAACGGGCGGCATCAAACTCGGCACATCGTAGTCTTTTAATCCTAATGTATTTAAAATTATATGTTCATAACTACAAACTCGGCACAAAGTTGTTGTAGATACCTACCCCCGGATTAACTATTAAATGATATTTAATTGCTGTCTAATTGTTCCTGTAACAGGTTTTGTATATCAGTTTTCATAAGTACATAGTCATTTCTAGTGTAAAGTTGATGGTCTAACTACTCATAATTGTGAAAAAGTGTAAAAATGGCGAAAATAAATCATAGTAATTTTTCCGATTTAAGTGAAATGTTCAGTCAAAGAGGACTATAAGTTTAAAGAACACAACAGAAAATTAGCTTCCGGAGAAACTAAGTGGAGGTGCATCAAAGATAAATGTAAAGCAAATTTTCATACTTTAGGTGAGTCAAAAAGTCGAGTTATAACAAACCTGAGTGTAAATCATAATCATGAACCAGAACTAACAAATGTGTTGCAAAGACAAGTTTTAAGTCATTGTTTGAAGAGAAAAGCCGAAAGTGATATAACAGAAAAACCTTCCAAAATGATTAGAATGGAGCTAGCTAAAAATGATGTGTCTTTAAACAATTTGACAGTAAGTGATCTACAATGTGCTAGAAGAAACATTTACACTGCACGTCGAAAATTGTTGCCAGCTTTGCCAAAATCACTATCGGAGGTTCACGAAGCTTTGAATGAACTTCAGCTAAAAACCAACAGAAATGAAGACTTCCTAATTGTTAATGATTTATCCGAAAATTTGGTGATATTTAGCTGTAAAAGTAATTTAAAGTTTTTACGTGAATCAAAAATTATTTATATGGACGGTACATTTTCTTACTGCACCAAATATTTTAAACAAATGTTTACAATACATGGTTTTTTTAACGGCCATTATATACCATTAGTTTTTTGTTTATTAAAAGACAAAAGTGAAAAAACATGTAGGTTTTGCATATCAAAAATTAAAGAGTATTGTGATTATATAAAATTAAAATTTGTACCAGAAGAAATAGTAGTAGATTTTGAGATATCTAATTACTGGGTGTCGATTCCACTTAACTCAAGCATGGTACAGAAAAATTCAAAGTGTAGGTTTATCAAAAGAATACCGAGTCAAAAATTCTGAGATTGGAAAGTGGCTCCATTATTGTTTTGGTCTTTTATTTTTGGAACCAAAGGACGTTGAGGATTTTTATTTTTTTGAGCTCTACGAAATTAAGCCAGTAGATGAAAGACTTGAAAAATTTTCTGATTACCTTCTCGAAAATTATTTGACAGATAATTCGAAATTTCCACCACATATATGGGCTGATGCCTCTGCTGCATTAAATAAAACAACCAATGCTTGCGAATCGTTTCATTCCCATTTTAATGCATCCATGTACCAAACGCATCCTTCTTTATTTATTTTTGTAGACGCACTTGTTAAAGTACAAACTGAAATCTATATTAAATGCAACTGTGTTAACGAAACACATAAATTTAAAAATATAGCCACTAAGAAACGTCATAATTTTGTTAATTCTAAAATTATAGAATATAAAAATAGTAAGTTGTCCAAACTACAATATGTTAAAATAATATCGCATTATTATGTTTATTTATATTTTAAATTAATACATTTTATTTTAAATATTACATCAGTCTTATTTCTTGCAAGCAGAGGGAGGTATTATTATTCATGTGCCGAGTTTAAACATTTTAAAAGGGAATCTTTTAATCTCTGTGCCGAGCTTGACTATTTTTATTTCGTATACCTGAGACATGTGCCGAGTTTGTATTACCCCTAGAAGGGCAAAGAAGTTGTGTGGTACTCACCTGAATAGTTAAATCACATCACAAATAAATACCTAGACTAGCTATTTATTTTATTAATCATTTTAGATGACCTTATTAAACAGGCATTTTCAGCCATTTCGCAATGAACCGCAAGAAATCAAATAAAAACAAGTCTCACTGTCTCAATAACCTCCACCTGTGTTGTTGACGCAACGCAAATGCGCAGTAAACGTGACTAGGACCGGACTCGCCCGATATGATCTTATTACATAAAGCGTTGAAAGATCTATTCTATATTATCACAGTTAACTAACAAATTCCAGAAAAAAAAAATGAAATTCCCTGACATTTCATGAAAATGTAAATTTTCCATGACTTTTCCCTGATTTTTTTGATGAATTATACATTCCCTGACTTTTCCCGCTTTTCCAGGTTTTCCCAGTCGCTCCGAACCCTGGTATAGGACATGCTAAGTCACACTGGAATTTTAAATTCAAATAAATTACAATAAATATCGGGTGATCATTTAAATTTTATATTTAGAGGACTATGAGATTTTATAGAATGGGGATGGATATTTAAAATTATGCCTACTTTTTCTGTTTATTCATCCCTCTTGTTTGACATTTCATAGCCCTTTAGATATAAAATTTAAATGATCCCTCTGTAGTTCTTTTTTCTAAACAAAAACAAATTTAATTTTTATAACAGAGTCACTTCAGATCAATCATCAATCTCTAATTAACGAATAGAAGGTATGAATATTTTCTATACTTACTTGTCGCTGTTAATTTATTACCTCAACCTCAACATGCACATTAGCACTGTACACTGAACACTACACCTGCATAATAAACAACGAAAAAGGGAACCGAGGCCATCCGAGGCGTTACAAAAATTCGGCGGGAAGGTCTGATGCTATATTTTTCATCTTTGTTTTACTTAAAGCCTAAAAACAGTGGAGTCCTCACAGCGTACCTAATCTCAGTAGTTTACATAACAAACAAAATTCTCTTTCCCCCCCACTCACTGAGTCCTCGTAGCTGACCGTAAGTACGTAATGAAGATGCGTTACACAGCGCAGTTAAATAGCTATTGGAGAAGTGTTATCCATTCTGTAAAGATACCGAAATCTATACAAAGGTATGCAAATTAATTAATCCGTTTTATTTCAGATAAATGCTCCGGTGCATACAAAATAATTAATTTCGTTTACCCCTTCTTCCTTAATTTAGAAATCGTTAAGATTTCATAGCAAGAACCTCACCAACGCATCTAATACAATTAAGAAAATTTATATTAAAATATTATTTAAAATGTGGCACTTAACTTGATTTCTTGCTGAAAACGATAGAAATTGGAAGTGGTTTAATCAGTGTCGGACTGGCAATGTTTAGCAGAATTACAGTTTGGCACATTGTAATAAAATATCAAATACTTATCACAAGCTTTGCTATTTTTTTAGTTAACGATGTGAGGAATGTATGTTTGGCAACATTGTAGTCTAAATCAGTGACGAAGTCCTCGCAACGGTGGTCCTCGCTACGCAAACTAAAATTATTGTCCTCACAGCGTGTATCAAATCGAAACTAGTGTTCCAATAAAGTGCTTATTTCTAAATTTAAAGATGGATTATGTGTAGAAAAAAATATTCTGAAACAAGTTCCATTGAAATAGAAAAGAAAGAACATTATTTCTTCATGTCCTCGTAACGAATTTGAAAATTGGATGTCCTCGCAACGTAGCCTAAGTGCGTGCGTGCGTGCGTGCGTGTGTGTGTGTGTGTGTGTGTGTGTGTGTGTGTGTGAGTGCGTGTGCATGTGCGTGGGCGTGCGCGCGGGTGCATGGGTCCGTGGGTGCGTGCGTGCACGCTTGCGTGCGTGCGTGCGTGTGTGTCTGTATGGGCGTATGTGCGTATACAATAATATACAATAATACGAATAACAACAATGATAGCAATAACAAAAATTAAAATAACAATCAATAAACACAAGTGTATGTGTGTATGTATGTGCGCATGTGCGTATGTGCGTACGCGAGAAAAAAACAGAAATGAGGTTATTTTGCTCTATGTTTCATTAGTTTGAAGTTAACGGCTTTAGTTACTTACTGTAATTTTCGTTACCAATCATTCCCCTAACAACATTTTTGACAGATTAGATACTCAAATGTAACGTTACAGATTTGGCCGTAACACCATTCAGACAATTTTGTTGCCGTTAGTATATCCTAACGGAGATCACAGACAGCAAAGTGGGTTACCAGTGCCTGTTTTAGTAAAATTGTGCTGCGCTTTACGTTATTTTGCTACAGGAAGCTATCAGATTTTTAAGTATATTTCTTACAAATTTGTTATTTTACAATTTTGTAATTACAGAGAGTATGTGGGGATTTGCATGCAATAAGCCAACCAACCACTTGCAGAATTGTGAAGGAGGTAGCAAACAATTTGGTGCAAAGTTTACAAAGTTTCCGCAGGGAGATGAACTGATTGAAACTGAAAGAAAATTTTTCTTAATAGCTGGTTTTCCTGGGGTAATAGGGTGTATCGAGGGTACACATATTGAAATAAAAAACCCTGGTGGAGAGCGAGGAGAAGTATTTCGCAACAATAAAAGTTGGTTTTCCCTTGATATACAAGCTGTAGCTGGTCCCAACAATGAAATATACGACATTGTCATACGATGACCAGGCTCTGCACACGATAGCCGAATTTTTAACAACAGCTCCCTTAAATTAAAATTGGATAATAGGCAACTAAGGGGGTTGTTATTAGGAGACAGTGCCTATCCACAATCTCATTATTTATATACTCCGGTGCCAACACCACAGACTGGGGCGGAAATAAGGTACAACAATGCACATATGTGTACAAGAAATACAGTTGAGCGCACATTTGGCATATGGAAGCAACGTTTCCGGTGCATCAGTATTACGCTTAACCACTCTGTGCCAATGACCACAAGTATCATTGGAGCTACTGCTGTTTTGCATAATATTGCGACGAGAGAAAGAGAGCAATTTATAGCTGATCCAAATTTTATCCCCCAAGAAGTGTCTGTTGCTGCAGTTGTCCAGGGAAGAGGTAATGCTATACGTACAGCATTTATTCAGCGACATTTTTTAAATTAAGATCATTATGCTTTATATAAAATAATGAAGTTGTTTCTACAATTTAGTTATACAATTGAGTACAAAATATTTGTTTTATTTCTGTAACAATTTTGTTTTGAGCTGCTCTTGTAGTAACTGTTCCTTTAAAATTAGTTTACGGAGCGGGCCTTCCTCCTCAGTTTGCAAGAGACGCAATTCTGCCACTTTTATTAGAATTTGTTGCTCTTGTAAACGAGCTGCATGCAATTCTAACTCTTGTCTCTTGAGAGACTCATTTCTTTCAAGACGTACAGACAGCTCTCGTTTAATTGCTGTGCCCCTATCAACATATGCCTTTCTTGTTTTCGTTCTAGGTGTCCTTTGTGCTTAGACGTGAATTGGCTGTTGTCCTGGAATTTTGTTCATACTCTCATCTACAAATGTAACAATTAATATAAATTGAATTGCTGTTTCGATTGCTGTACCCCTATCAACATATGTTTTTCTTTTTTTTCTTTCAGGTGTCTCCAATTGGGTAGATCCTTCAGGTATTTGGGTATGAACAGGCTGTTAGTCTTGTAATTCGTTCACAACCTCGCCTAGAAAATGAACATAATTATCATGTATTCAATTAAAAGAATTCAACACCCACCTTCCATAACATGCATTTGCATAGTTCCATTATCCTCAATGGGTATGTCGCTGTCGATGACACCTATTAATTCGATATCCACCGTTTTTAAAATGTCATCTGTCAACTGACTCCCTGGGTCATCCTCAGGGGGCTTAAATACTCCACCACCAGTTGCTATCCCTTCTCTTTTTTCAAATGATAATTCTTCTTTTCTTTTATTTTTCATGTTTTCCCAACATTTTTTTAATTGGTCTGCAGTTCGCTATAAAATTACCACAATAAATATAATGATAGAAATTAAAGTATTTTAATTGTTTTACAATATGATATGGCATTCTTTTGCAATAAAGTAATTACCGAGGAGTTCTCTGCCAACGAGTTAAAATGCGTAGCTAACAGTACCCACGTTTTCTTTTTTTCCGCCACGCTCATACAATCCGTTTTTTTATTTTCTAAAATGTCTTTGTGTTTAGAAACGAGTTCCTTCGAACACTCCTTTTCATCGGCGGTACAAAAGGTTCTTTTTTGTTCACTGGTCATGTTAAAAAACAAACTTCCAAACAAAGTCAAATACAATCCTAACCACAAAATGAAATACAGATAGATTATGCAGAGATACACCAATAACTAACTTGAAGATAGCAATTATGTTCATTTGACCTAAAATGCGATGTTGTCTGATCGTAATTTTCATAACAGAAACTTAACTTAAGCTCGTTTGTATTACAGCAATTTTTAGTACTGTTTTCAGTACTAGAAATTAAAGCAATAATTATTGGCCCAATACATACATGTTACTACTAACTAGTAAACAATAAAATATAAACTGCTCTATTTTATTTTGTGTGAAGTACTAAATGTGTCCCAACAAGTGCGCAAAAGACGCATTTTCGGTGTTAAGCAATACTCTGCCTCCCACCCTTTATTGCGAATCAGCTGATGTCATTTATCATTTTTTTGTGTTTTATTTTAATTATTTAAATTTTGTTTAAAAATGTCCTGGAATCGGGAAGAAGTGTTGCTCCTAATCGAACAATATCAAAAGTGGCCATGTTTATATGCAGTGCGTTCAAAAGAATATAAAAATAAGCACGCCAGGGTCAAAGCGTTGGAGGATGTATTTCAAGCTGTGAAATTGATAAAACCTTCCATATCTCAAATAGATATCAAAACCAAATTTGCGAATTTAAAAACAACATTTATGCAGGAGTTCCGAAAGTATAAGGAGAGTTTGAAAAGTGGAGCTGGCACTGAAGATGTAAGATACATTTCATAATTTTGTGTAACTTTTTAGTACTCACAAGTTTCCTTTAGATTTACGCACCAACATTATGGTATTTTCAACATATGATGTATGTCGCAGAACATAACCAAATCCGGCCGGCAATCGATTCAATCAGGACAAATAATGAAGATGGGGCAAGTGACGATGAAGTGGGTCTCGAAGCCGATACATGTAGTGGCAGTACAATTTCCAATGATATTGAGGTACTTTTATCATCTATCATTTTATTTTTTGTTTAATTTGTATCTTGTTTAAGGATACTATGGTCTGGGAAGGAACAGTAGAGGAGTTGGGAACATTGGGGAATTGTTCAACTTCAACACCAACACACAGAGCCACAAAAAGAAAAGCCAATTCTGGAGATTTAAATGTCTATTTAAGTTCTGCTAATTCTGCAATTTCTGACATGCGTGCGGCTGTCCTTCAAAATGCAGCTGCTAAAAAACCAAAACATGCAGCATTTGGAGCATACGTTGCCGAAAAATTAACAGAAATTACAGATCCAAATTTGAGACTGGAAGCCGAATACAAAATTAATGAAGTTTTATATAACTCATTAAGACAATGTATTAATAAGTAATTGTATATAATCTATGGCAATAATGTAGTTTTTAATTAAAATTTGTAAATACATAATAATAGTCTTAAATAAATTTAGTATGTACATAGTATTCTATAAATTGTGACGTTCGATTGAATTTTCTTGCCAATCTACTTTTCCCTGGTCCGAATTGAAATATTCTTTAAATTCATTACGTTTCTTGCCTCAAAGGCGCTTTTATTACCACCTTGTATGCCTACTTTGGTTAGATTGGTAGGAAGTGGTTCCGGAACTGCTTCAGGGTGTACTATCACATCTTTTAAAAGATAATTATGCAGTGCAATACATGCTAAGGTGACAATTTCTACTTTGGCCGCAGATAAATTTATGGGATTTAGCAAAATTCTAAACCTATTGCATAAAATGCCAAAAGCATTTTCAATTACTCGTCTAGCACGTGACAATCTGTAATTAAAAATTAGAGAATCATGATCAAGTCCCCTTTGTGTATATGGTTTTAGCATATGTTTAGAAAGAGGGAAAGCATCGTCGGCAACAATAACATATGGCACTTTTGTATTTCTTCCCGGGAGTCTCAGGATTAGGAAAATTTATTTCATTTTTTTCTATTGCTCGTGGTAAATAACATGCTTGATACACACCACCGTCACTTACTCTCCCATTGATGCCGATATTAAAATATATGAAGCGGCAATGTGCATCTGAAATTGCCAAAAGAACTATGCTATGTTCACCCTTATAATTATAATAGTAAGATCCATCGGATATTGGTGCCCTAAACTTCACGTGCTTGCCATCTAGTGCACCAAGGCAGTGCGGAAAATTCCATAGTGCATTGAAATCGTTTGCAATGTTACGCCATTCATCAACAGTACAGGGTGTCTAAAAATGCAAACAAATTTGCAAAAATGAACGAAATTTTATCTACTTACCTTTAAATTTGTTCTTAGATGTTTTATTACTGCTGAACAAACTTCGGGCACAATTCGTGAAATTGTGCTTTCGTGAATGCGTGTTTGGTACATTAAAGATCTATATGTCTCGCCAGTTGCCAGAAATCTTAATGTAACTTCCAACCTTTAACAATAACATGTAAACACTAACTCAAATTCCGCTGCAGTACCTACCTGTTTCTTGCAGAAATAGTATACTGCATTATAGAATCTTGTTTGGTTATATCTGTTTCGAGTGCATTTAGAAGAAACTCAAATTGACACGATTCCATTCGTAAAAAATTCTTATATGACACTGTACTAACTAGTACACTAAATTGCCAAGATCAAGTTACTACAATTTCTAGTACAGAAGACAGTACTAAAAATTGCTGTAATACAAACGAGCTTTACTCTACACCACGGTATTAAATCTAGGAAGGTAATCCAACGGGCCATGCGTATGCGGCAAACATTACGTACCCGTCAGTGTTAGACAAGGATAGAAGATAGAGGCAGGCTACGGACACCGGCCTTACACCAGCAAGTGTGTTCGAGCGTCCCTTTGTACATTAAATATTGGATTATTTATAAGTATTAGAAAGTAGAACAGGCACGATTGGAGATTGTATTTAAAAAAAGACAAATTTCAAATAATTATATTTTTATTTGGAAATATGCTCAAGTGACGAAAGCTTTTTCAAGTAGTTTGTAATTTAGAATGTTTTTTAATTTTTGATGATGATTTTATAGCATCTCTTTCTTCTCGTTTATAATATTGTTTAATACGCATTTTTATAAATTGATAAATGAATTCACTCATTAAATCTGCGCAATGTGTTTCACAGGGAATATTCAGGGGCGAATAGGTAGCATGGATGCGGCCCGGGAAATATATTACAAAGCGGCCCTCAAGTGTTTTAGTATTTTGTAATTAAATGCGTCCGTAGCGTAATTTATAAACAAATATTTACAGCTGCTGAAAACAAACATGCAATTTATTATTATAAAAAAAACTTAAGGGTTTTATGACAATGAACTACAATTACGTCAATTACAGTAACAGCAAGTTCTTGAGAACTTTACTTTTTATGGAGACTGTATCTATTATTTCGTCGTCGTCTAAATTTGCCAATAACTGTTTTTCAGTTGACATTAGCATAAATGTTTCTAGGTGTTCCTGAATCAATGTACTACGTAAACGGTTTTAATAAATTTTAATTTAGAAAAAGACCGTTCACAAGATACGTGTGTTACCGATAAACTTAAAATTAATTTATATGCTAAAAATACAAATGGATATGCACTAAAATACATATTGTATTTTAGAAGAACATGATAACAACACTTAGGGGAGAGTGGGGCAAGTTGACGACGTTAAGGAAAAAAAATCGTAAAATTAAAACGCAAATATTTTTTGAATCCAAACTGTATTATAAAGAACACCACACATGTTGCCAATTTAACTAAAAATTTAAATGAAATTCGCATGGAAAAAAAACACAAAAAAACGATTTTTACAATTTGGTGCATTTTTTCATCTTGCCCCACCGATACGGCATGATGACGTACATATAGGGGCAAGATAATGATTATCGGCAGAAGTCACATATAAATGGCCCGTTCGGTTCATAAGCTGTGCATGATTCATGCCACCATGCCTCGCAACAGGCACACTGAATCCAGTCCTCTGTTGGTGGTTCAATATATCTCTCCTCACAAGCCCGACAAAAAATTTCTTTGTTTGTTTCCTTATTAGCTTCAGATGCTGAGATTGTCCCAAATACATTTTTCTTCTTTTCTTCAGATTAACTTTTCCGCTTCTTTGCCGTTCTTTTTCTTCAACCTCTTCCTTATTTGGAGTAGAGGTTATTATTGACGACTTCTGCTTCTTCCTTTTGGTTTGATTTAGAGGGCGATTATATTTTGGAAGTGGTCTAATTTGAACGATGGCTTTATGATCTTCCGCTATTTGCTTTGAAGTTGAAGGTTGAGGGAGTTCTTGGTGTAATTGCTGTCCAGATGGGCCTGCTACAGCGCAGTCCGGCAATGCATTATTGTCGGGTTTATTTATCAGAGGTTCATCATCACTGGAGGAGTCTTCCTCAGCAGTTGTTGGATAAGCGGTATTTTGATTTTCAGCGATATTTGGACGTTCACTTACTAGGGTTGGCGCAAAGTCTGTCTCATCAAACACATCCGGGTTATATGGTTCAATCCCGCACTTCAAGAAACTTTTAACAGCAGTTCCAATGGTTGCAGCTTTTAAATATGATTGTCCAAAAGTTTCCTACGTCTTTATCTGTTATTGTTTTTCCAGGGTTATTTACAAGAAAATTTTCACAAGCTTGGCTGTAATAAGTCTTTAAAGGAGCAAAACCCCACGTCCAAAGGTTGCATACGGTGCGTCGTATGTGAAGGTAACCCCAACATAATTATTCCACTATCTCTACATAGGTTGATCGCTTCTAAAGAACAGTGGGAAGAATGGTTGTCTACAATCAGCAAAATGGGCACTTCTTTGGAAGGATGGGTAAATTTTATAAAATGTCGAAGATACTGCACAAAACTTTCACTGTTCATCCATCCACTTTGCTGTGCAATGCCATTACTATTTGGGGGACATCCATTCGACAGTTCTGATCGCATCCTTACCCTCGGAAAAATAAAGAAAGGAGGAACATAGGATCCTTGGACGTTCATTGCACAAACAACTGTAGTATTTTTTCCCCGCTCACCACTAGCAACCTTCGCTACCCTTCTGCATCCAGTAGGAGACATAACTTTTGGTTGCTTATTGGGTACAGTCGACAAACCGGACTCATCAGCGTTGAAGATACGGTCAGGAGTAAAATTATATTTAACTTTGAGTTCTCGCAGTAGGTTAAAAAATCTCGCTACTTCTACTTTATTAAACCCCATTAAGCGCCCTAACGATGTCGACTCCGGTGTCCTTAAACTAACCTTCCGTCTTTTCATAAATGAAATTAACCAGTCTTCTCCAGCTGCTTTGGCGACCTTATTAAATTGATGAGGAATGTTATTCTGCTCTGCGAATTCAAATGCTAGTTTTCTGCATCCCTTGGAAGTTAAACCAAATGCTCTATTATTTAAATCGTTTAAATAGTTGGCGAATTCTTCTTCTTGCAGATCGGAAAATGTATATTTAAATCTACCTCCACTTTCTGGTAGTTTTTCGTTTCGGCGGTGTTTTTTAACGTATCTCCGAAGCGTAGGCTCTGGTATTTCGAAAAGTAAACTGGCATTATTAAGGGTCTGACGTTCATGTTCAACGGCATGAATTGCAGCAATTAAACTATCTTCCGACCATGATCGACGATCTGTTTTCCTCTTATAATTTCTTACCATCTGAAACAAAATATTAAGGTATAATACGCCATTGGGGCAAGATGACGAATTCGTCATTTTGTCCCCTTCATCTTGCCCCTCTGGCAATATCAAAATACAATTGTTTGATAACGGACGCAAGAGAAAATTTATCAACCAAAATGCTCTCAAATCTGCTTATATAACTCTAGTAAATAAAATAGACAACAAAACCAATTATTCTTACCTTTGTTTTTGAAGCAAACGCTTATTTTCAACACAAAATATTATACACATGTGCAAATAAAACTGTTTACAGGTTACAATTAATGCAAAACTAAAGTTAGCGCCATCTACGCGTCTAAGGTATAACTACAGTATAGGTAGATTGTCGTAAACTGTATAGTTTATAAAAAAGTGTTTTTAGTTTTTGTAAAAACTAAATTCGTCGTCTTGTCCCGTACGTCATCTTGCCCCACTCTACCCTAATACAATTTTTACATCTACAGTGTGGTAATGATTGTGTTTTATCAAATTCCTCGTCATTGTTGTCATCATCATAACCACTAGAACAATCTAAAACATATTCGTCATTTAAAGATTTTTTTAGATTGTCCCACTTTCTTATAAAGTCTAATAATTCATCTTGAAGTGCACACTGTGTTATTTCAGGATTAAAATGTTTTAAATTTTTTGATAAGTCCAGTAACGAGTTTTCTGGAAGATTACCGACTTTTGTTATTTCCTCAAAGTTTTTAGGATCTAGACAAGAAAAATCTGCGCTAACAGATATATTTTTTCAAATCTAGATGTAATCTTTTCAATGACACAATCTATTATCCTGTAATATACATCAATCTTAAATTTGTTCCATTCATGACCCAAAGTTGCATCATCTCCTTCATAGCTATGCAGTTTTTTCTTTTTTCTCAGCCGTACTGCTAGATCAGTCGCGACCTGAATATCAAAATCTTCTGAAATTCTGTCAAGTTGGTTATTAAGATGGGCATTTCTGCCGATTTACATAATAGGTAGCGCCACAATCGAAATGTAGAGCATAAGGAAAATATAGACCATGCTCTAAATACACAAGCTTTATCAAAAAAACCTGTCTTTTCTGAAAGTTAAAAGAATAAGCTTTTCGGTAAATACTTTTCTATAGTTCTTAAATATATAAATCGGCCATTCAAATATCAAACATTTTTCAAAATATTGTATAACCAAATAAGAAAACGAAGTACTTAGATAATGCAGCAAAAAAAATGAAAATTTTTAACACCCTCTAAAGTTTGTAATTCATACGCGTTATTGCAAATAGTATATTTTCCTAATTTTAAGAAATAAAATGGCGGAAATATTGCAATCGGATATGATCCAGGCTAATTATTTAATTGGTACACTCCCTGTAAAAATTAAATTTATAAAATGTAAAAATCTCCATTGTATCAACCTGGAATTTCAACGTTGCCAATAGCCCGACAGCGTTTTCTCTCTGTTTATATATGTGCATCATTATCTTACCAACGATGTAGCATTTAAGGTGCCCGGAATCTTTAATAATTTAGCTTTTATTTAATAAACTTTATTAATTCTTCATTGGTAAAATTTTATTCTCTGACATGCTATAAAATCAAAATATTAGGATTTAAAATAGGTTAATGAACAGTTCTGCCAGGTAATAATACTCGCGTAATGTGTAAAAAAAAAATTAGGCACATAAAACCCATAAAATATTTAATTTCTTAAATAACATAATATAAATTAACTTAATCGTAATTTACAAACCAGAAACTAAAAACATTACTAAATACAATGTACTCGTAACAGTATACTGTGTGACAGACGTAAAGAAAACACCGCCTGCTTATACCTGCATCTCTCTGACAGGTCTATGAATTTGTGATGCCAGTCCAGTTATATTATTTTTGTAGTTTGCCTCCATTTTGATACTCTAATAGGCCTATTAGGAAACGCAACGCCATCATCTCCGATGTCATTATAGCCATTATTTCACGGAACATTTTCCGAAAAGTTTTAGGTTGGCAAAGCTTGATGCGGAATTATTTCTTGTACGTCACTCTTACAAAATGTGTCAAAAACAGTGTTTTGTGACAGAATTTTGATAAAAGTATACGCGACTAGATCGAATTTTCACGTTTAAAACTAAGACTACCAACTCCCTCAAAAACCCCTAAATCAATAAAATTAAAAAAATTGTTTAAAAATGACATGAAAAGGGCAAATTACAAAAAATAGTTTAAAAACGCGTTTCATAAGACCTTGAAGCACTCATTCTTTAAAAAACTCGTGGCAAAGGCACTCGTTTTTACAACTCCCTGGTTGAATCGAAAACAAAAAAAAAATATTATTTAAAACACGTAGGTAAAAAATTCTATATACTAATTGAAAAAATGAAAAACTATATAGTGGTTAAAATTTCGATAATTTATCAATGAGACGGGACAGCCTGATTAACAGAGGTTAAATATTTGAACAACCAATAACGTAAAAGAACTCTTTCTTAAATGAATGTGTAATAATATGATATTTAGATTGCATCATCGGCCTAACTATAGGTCGGTTACTTTCATAGAAGAAAGCGCACAACAAATATACTACTTAAAAAAAGGGATCTCCCATACCAAACCTGATCTGAACTAATGTGCTTATTTTTCCAATAGTCATTTCATCTGTCAACTGTATTGTATACAAGAGATGTCTGACCTTCCTAAATACGAGTACCTGCAATATTTGAGAAACCGAAATATTTTCGGTAATTGCGTCATGTTTATGAATTTATACTACTACAGTTGTACCTAATTATAATTGTTGTCAAATTGAACAGCTCATGTATATCTTGAATAAGGAAATACATATTTTTATGTGTACTTAATAGATTAAAATTTTGGACAATAAACAATATATAACAAGTGTACGAACTGGTGTTTCTTATTAGTGTGAAGTATCATTATCAAACGATTGAAAAGTCGTGCGGAGCGCGGTTGTCTAAAGCTCTAAGCGGATTAGAGAATATGGACGATAATGTGAAAATAACTAATTTAAAAAATGATATAACAAATAGCCCTTATATATTTGGCAGTCACACCGAATGTGCGCAGGAATGCGGATTATTTCAGGATATTATGTCTTGTGTGTATCGACTAGCACTCAATGCGGAAAGTTTAATCCTAAACAGGACAAATAATTACACAGAGCAATACAATTCTGTTATGTAAATTTCTAGGAGGTACAAGGGTTAACTTTTCTCGAAAAAGGACGTATGGAAGAAGCCGCAGCAATATCATACAATGCAAATGTTCAATTTCGTATTAGGTTGTTAGGAAACCTCTGAGAGTTTTAAGGGTGTTACATGTTTGATCCAAGTTTCATGAATAAGTAATTAAGCCGTTGTAATAAACATTTTGTAGAAACTTTTCTGCTGTATAAGAGTGTTGTATTTTTATTTGGCATCAAACAAATTTTTGACAGCTGTCAAGCTAAATACTGTACTATGGCAAAAGAAGAATTTCTGACAATTTCTGAATATGAATACAAATTGGGTCAAATGCTGCATTTTTGGATCAAATTGTGACATCCCATGAAAAATGTATTATTATCTATGATAACAGAAAACGTTCTGTCCAGTGGTTGGGCAAAGATGAGCCACCAAATACTTCTCAAAAGTCAAAATTCACCAGGACAACAGTGTGGTGTGATGAAATGTATCAAAATTACGTGAACAACGGCCAGCATGGATCAACAGAAGGGGTGCAATATTGGTGCATGATAATGCTCGCCCGCGTGTTTCACAGATGACTGTACAAAAATTGAACGAGCTGAACATAGAAGTTCTACTTCATCCGCTATCTTCACCTGATCTTGCTCCAACACATTACCATATGATCAAGCATTTGGACAACTATCTCAGGAATAAAACTTTCAAAAATGAACACCAAGCAAAAACGGCATTTGTTGAATTTTTGATTTTTCCCGATTTTTCAACCTCAAGGGATGTTATATCTTTGAAAAGATTTATAGCAACTTCTTCTTTTGCTAACCCGTATTCCATAGCTTCGGTGTGAATACTGTTGCTGTATAAACAGGACTTGACAATGTTATGACAAGGTGTGTACAGTTTTCTGTTTATAACCCTACCAAATAACGACGCTGTCAACCTAAATCTTCTTTCGGATTCAAAATAATCATTCCCAAATTGTCCTCGCGTTAATTTTTCAATTTCGTTTCTTTCTGGTTCGCTAACGTAAAAACAATATTTCATTTGACTTAAAAAACAAAATGTTCTCTTCTTAAGTACCTGCAGCTTTTCTACAAACAATTTAACTTCCATCAGAAACAAGTCTGGGTTTTCTGGGGGCTGTTTAGCATTTTTGCCGTAATCTTTGTTTGATGGTTTCTGTACATGTTTGCGTTGGCTGCTTTTTTCACCAAATAACCGTCGCTTTATTTTGCTACTTCTGGCAGCACTACATTTAGACCCCGATGCGTATACTCTTCTCTGGTAGGATCCTCTTTGGATAAGGTTTAGACGTTTGCCCATATTAAACCGGGCCACAATATTCATGAGTCTCTCCGCGCGATTATTGTTTTCATTGTTTATAAGGAGTTGAGCCTTTCTAATCAATAAATTCAATGCTCCAGTTAAATGGTGATATATATATTTGTTTTCTTTAGTTCCAAAATTTGACTTTCTGAAATATCGCCAACGTTGTTACAAATGCCTTCTCTACATTTTGAATGATCTTTGAAGACATGATGTAATCCATTGGATAGGTCTTCCCTTAAAACTGTGGCGTCTTTATCCCTTGCGGCATGTTCATAAATGGAACATTTGGCTCGTTTTGTCAATAAATTAATTTTTTTTATAGTTAATAATTTTCGTCCATTAACATTAACGTGCTTATCTTTTTTAATGGCTCGTAAATGTTTTCCATAGTTCTTCAATGCATGATTGGTACATTCAATTTTTTTTACCTCACTGCCATACTGTACTTTCTGCTTAATATTTACGAATACGCTGGAATCACCATCAGCTATAAACCTGCCATATTTAACACCGTGCATTTCCATGCTGCAATTAAACCCTTCTACAACCATATCAGCTTCCATGGCTGGTGCAGATGCTGTCCAGTTCCTGTAACATATATGTTCTTCGGGTACTCTACCTTTACTTTCTGCCCTCGTACAAACTGAACAAAATTTGTTACGTATGGCAATAACAAGTACTTCGCCCGTGTGACGTCCAATAATGGCAACCATTCCCGATAGGGAATTGAAATTTGTACCATAAGAACGTTTGCTCCAAGATCCGTCAACGTGAACTGTAATCCAGGGAGTTTGATCCATAGCGAATTGATTATTGGCTAATGTAAATTCTTTCTCTTTTTGTCCAGCTCGTTCCATAAATCGTAATAACGACCTTTCCCATTCATTACCTATATCTGTTTCCAATTGGTAAAACGTTTGAGCAGGCATTGAAGGAATATCCATGCAGCTAAACAGTTCTTCCATATGGGAATAGGAACTCCCTGCTGCCAAAGTTCCAAATACTGCTCCTGTGTTAATGCAGGAAACATTATGATTGGGATTTTCAGTTGGTATTTCAAACCATTTAGAACATTGTATACACTGCAGCATTATTTTACTTACAAGTCCTAATCGTTTACGTATTTCTTGTTTTACTGTTATTTTTCCCAAAGTACATATTTTCATATGTTCAAATTGGATTTTTAAAACTTTCTCCAAAACGTAACCCAATTCAACAATTCGATTACCAGTGATTGGAGAAGACTCTTGTTCACAAACTTCTGTGTACAACTGGGAATTATTAATTCTACGAAAGATAAAACAGTAAACTCAGTGAAACTATATGTTCAGTTATGTTGAGAATTATTATCAAAAAAGACTTATACAGGGTGGGGCAACGAAGTACCCCTAATTCTGAAGGTAAATTAAAAAATAACAAAAATGTGAGAACAAAAGTTTATTGTGGGATCAGAAGGATACAACTGGAAGTAAGAATAAGGTGTTTCAACATCGTCATGCAATACGCCTTGAAGTTGGCTGCATTCCGCAGCAGATGATTCGCAGGGTTATGCAGAACTTCAGAAACCGACTACAGCAGTGTATTGACAATGAGGGATATCACTTAAATGATATGATCCCACAATAAAGTTGTGTTCTCACATTTTTTGATATTTTTTAATTTACCTTCAAAGTTAGGGATACTTCGCTACCCCAACCTTGTACATTCTGACTGAAATAATTTGTTTTTTTAAATGCCTTAATATAGTCCAGTACAGCCCGGTTTTGGCGTGAAATTCTAAAGAACACCCCCGAAAATTGTAAAAATTTAAATTTAGGCAGTCCATACCCTCCACTTCAAAGTCTCCCCAATGCCGTTGGTTGCTTTTACCGAGGGAGTGAAAACCACCCCTTCTAGGTGGTAAAAAATTGGTTGTTAAAAATAACTGTAGAAATCAATAGATCTACTAATTTTAAGTCAATTTTTTTCTATAAACTTTTTTCCTAAAGCCAATACTTTTTGAGTTATTTTCGATTGAAATTTCGATTTTTTACCACGTTTTTGAACGGTTTTTCACGAATAACTCATAGTTTGAACTTTATCGCTAAGATCAGAAACAAAGTTGTAGCTAATAAAAAAACAAAGAGAATGGTTTTTTTGGTTGCTCCAAACCTAATATTAACTGAGTAATGTCTTATTAAAAGTCAACTTTTGCTTTTGGAGTAAAAATTGAATTTTTCAATTTGAAATTACAAGAAACCGGTGCCATTTTCGAAAAAACTTAGATAATCTTTTTTAAAGTGCTTAAAAAGACCTTATTTTTTTTTATAAAAGGTCCTAGCATAAAAACTGACCGAGTTATGATGAAAATAAGATTGACGCCGAGTTCGGGGGTGGTTTTCACCCCTAAAAATATATAGTTACTGGCGTATTTACACTTAATTACATCGAGTGACCTTTACTAAACACATTCATATATAATTTTCATTAATTATATGCTTTAATCTATTGTATTATATTTTTTCACTAATAGGGGTAGTTTTGACCCTTAAAAATAATAAGCAACCAACGGCGTTGGGGAGACTTTTAAGTTTAGGTCGAGCACAACCTAAATCCAAAATTTCATGCAAATCGGAGGTGTTCTTCGGTTTTTCCAGGTTTCGCCGTTTTTAACCGCCGTGTACTCAACTAATATTATTTTCGTAACATTGGAAACTAAAAGAATATTCAGATTAATATAATTAAAACCAACCTTTCATATTCGTCAGAATACAGTACACCAGGTTGTGGTTGTTTATTAAAATAACGTGCTTCATACGTTTTATTGCACCAATTTGAATTATTATGACGCAATGTCTCAGCGTCCATAATTTCGGATGATTCATTTCCCATTTGGAGACAAGAACTGAAAATTATTACATAATAGCAAATCAACATTATCAAAGGACCATGCTTCTATCTTATGGAAAATAAAATACCACTCAAATACCGATATTTTAATACCAATAGATTAGCCAAAGGGGGTTATTTTGGATTTGACCTGGCGTACTTGACTAAATAAAGTTAAACATGAGTGGACTGTCCTGATTAGGTTGGTTAAGCTTCATAAAAATGTATTTTAAATTATTTAGTCAGCTACTAAAGAGTTTGTTCATTAACATTGTAATTTAATTATTGCATTCAATGTAGTAATATGTGGATATTTTTTATACTGTGTTACAAGGAAAACTGAGTTTGCTCAGTCAGTGTTAATAAATATTTTATATACACTGGCTTTATTCAGAAAGACCGACTCTGTTTTTCATCCAGCAGGTGACTTCTAGTTGTATTGTCATATTGCTAGAAGTCAAATGGAATATTTAGTGGGTTTATTAATTTAATTACAACATTGGCGCAATTATATCAAATGTTCTATATTTCAAGACGAATATTTTGGTATCAAAATATCCGTATTTTAGTGGTCTTTATTGTCCATAAGATAGAAATATAGTCCTTTGCTAATGGGCATTCCCGCGGCTTTCAAATGAAAATGCTACTAGAAGTAATCTATTTTAGAAAATCTATAAATTCGAAAAAAAAACGAATAACTAATAACTCTGATAGTAAATACATACTCCATGATAGTTTCTAAAGGTCGTTCATTATTATCCTCCATATCGTCAGCATTCTCTTGATTTTGAAATTCTTCAAAAATGCTATGTTGGATATTTTCCCTACAGAAAATACACATAATAGTATGATAACCGGAAAATTTCTAGTACCTGCAGATATAACAATAACAGGTGTAGGATTATCATGGTACCTATTTTAAGAACAAAAAATGTTCTGAATAGATTTTTGAGTAGGCACCATTTATAAATAATAGACGAATATTTTTTACGCCTGATCACGAATATCTGACCCTCGTTTTGATATCTTGAACGGTTTTCGAGTTATTCGATTTTAAAATCGAAATTAAAAAAAAAAAAATCTTATAAACGGAAGTAGGTGTTAATGAAAGGAGTGTTTGTTTGTTATAACTCGTGTTGTTTTTCGTAAGTTTGGTTAGAAGTCGTACATGCGGGGCTTAAGTTTTTTCTATAATTTTTTAGCAAATGACCTACACAAGTTATAATTATAATTGCCTACTGTAATCAGTAATGTGGATCTAATGATCTGTATACTTACCTTTCCTGGCGACGAATCCAAACACTTTTCATAGCTGACGATTTCTTTCCACGTTTTTTAGTTTTATATTTATTACTAGCCGCCCGACCCACGTTATTAAAAGTAACAAAATACACTTGTCCACTATAAACTAAAGAAGTAAACAACACTAACCTATGCTAAACTAATCGAAACTAAATCACTAAAAATTATAAACCTTAATAACTAATGACGGTTAAAGAAGTTACTTGGGGAACAACACCACTAATCTCAAATTCTACAATGAATAAAACTCGGTAGATATCGTGAGCAACCGAAAAAAATTTAGCTATTGACCTTGCATAAGTAAACCTCTTTACAAGAGCGATAGATCTGACAATGCCGCGGTAACATATTTGTAAATAAAGGATCACTGTTTCCACCTGACGGTGGCGCCATCTCCTATTGAGAGGTGAAAAGAGTTGATTTTAACCCCAGCTCTGTGATAGAATGAAGAAACAGACTGACAGCGTTATCTATTAACTATCCATGGAAGTATACATAAAAGTGTGTCCCCCACTCTCACAGAATGCCCGTCTTAATAAATTTTACAAACATTTCTGTTTTATTTTTTATTTCTTGAAAATCCCTTTGAATGTCTTTTAAACTATCCAATGTATCATTTACCATACGAGAAGCTTGTAATATATCTAAACCAGAACATTGTAAATATTTGGATAACGGTGAAGTAATTTCAAAAATTCGTAAACAAATTTTTGCGGTCAAAAGAGTTTCATATTTTGATAACTTCTCTATCAAACCTGTAGCTTTATATCTAGTTTCGGGTGTTGCTTTTTCAAGTTTTCTTATCTTGTTTAATGTCACAATTAACTCTATGAACAAACCATTGTTATCACTAGCATAACTACCGAATATTTTTTTTAATAAAGCATCCTTTGACCACCATCTTGTTTCACCGATTGAATGTAACTTTTTATTTGGATACACCTCAATCCAACAATCTAAATAAATTAACAGATTCAATCACAGATTTAGTTGTGTCTGTGATTACTAGATTTAAAATATGTGCATAACACCACAAATGTATATTAACTGGACATAATTCATCTAGTTTTCTTGAAAATCCATTATATTCGCCCTGCATATTTGACGCACCATCTGTTGAATTTCCAACGCATTTTCTTATATCTATGTCTAAATTTTCTAATACTTCGCACAACATAGCTGAAAAAGCTTGTCCTGTTGTTGACACACACTTTGTAACACTAATAAGACGTTCGTACACCTGATCCGTCACATATCTAATTATTATGGAGCACTGATATGCTACAGAAATATCTTGGGTCGTATCAATTTGAATTCAAAACATTTCCATTTGTTTGTGTTTTTTTATTCTAGCCTTTTCGGCACCACCTTTCGCTTTACGTTTATTAATATCCATGTTTTTGTATAATAAATTAATTGCCGTTACTATGTACACAAGTCACAATTTGAAATTTGAAAAATAAAAAAATGCATATACTCGTGGATTATGATTTTCACTTTTACAATCCGACACTATACTAAACAGCTAAACACTAGAACTCGCTAAATAAGACTACCTATTGAATTTAACCCTTCGGAACCCGCGGATATCTGACAGATACATCGCTCGGCAAATATCGTTGTAATTCGCGTCTATGCTTAGATGTGGTAGTGTTACAGTAACATTTACCAATGGCACAAAAGAATTTAGATTCTAATTCGAATAAAAAGAGAGCATTAAGTAAAAGTATTTAATTCCGGCGCCTTTCGTTTTACGGGTGGAATTAGCACACTTTGCAACAGCACAGCCCGGCATATTTCGTTTATAGTAGTCTAATCACAAACAAATATTATATTTATAAACAATACACAGTTCAAACACTACCTAAACACCTACAACGATGTAAGCAAATAGGAATTTAATAAACATAATGGCCGCCGTGCTTCGTGAATGACGTCATGCGCGGCCTCGACCGATTTAAGATTTCTACGTAGCATACCTGTGTATTTGTATCATGACAGTAAGTACCTGTTCATGTGATCGCGTCGAATAGCATCAGTAAACGACTGTCTGTTAACGTGTAAAGTATTCGAAATATTTAAAATTATATCTGTGAGATACATCGCGGGTCCTTAGGTATGTCTTTATTTTTGTTGAATTATTTAATAAGATTTTATTACATTGACAAACAAATGTGAGGAAGCATAATTTATCGTTTTAAAATACAATTATTTTATTTTGCAAGGGATAATAGTGCTTTATTACTAGATACACTGTGCGCTCTACTGCTATAAATTTCGAATAACCCTCACTGTAAATTCAAGTGTATTGTTTCTAAATTATTTGTTTTGTAATTATAGACAATGCCTTCAGGAAAAAGATTATATGACCTCAATAATCCAAAAGATATCGAAGAGCTATTAGAATTATATGACGATGATGACAAAGGAGAGAATGACGTTGACGGCCAATCTGTGGCCAGTGATGAGGGGGATGAAAATGTGGAAATCGAAGAAAGACAGGAAAGTTCGGATACTGAACACAGTGATTCAGAAGGTGAGGATGATACTGTAAACGAGAAGTTTTATATAGCACAAAGAAAAGTTAAAAATGAAATAAATATTTGGAAATGGAAGAAAACTCCTTATTCTATTCGAACGGGCCGACAAAACATTCTGAAATGTAAAGCTGGGGAAGTTCAAGCATTGAACTGTTTTATAGATAATTCCCTGATTGATATTATAGTAAGATGTACTAATCAATATATTGAAAGAGAAAAATCTAAATTTAGTCGCGAAAGGGATGCCCGCCTTATGGATGATATTGAAATAAAGGCATTAGTAGGACTTTTATATTTAGCTGGTCGATTTCGAGCTCATAGACTAAATACATTAGATTTGTGGGACACCAAAGGACATGGTGTTGAAATTTTTGGTGCTACAATGAGCCGTAAAAGATTCCTATTTTTATTGAAATGTTTAAGGTTTGATGATTATACCACCCGAGAGGAGAGAAAGTTGCAAGATAGGTTGGCTCCGATCAGAGATTTCGTAGATATTTTTACAGAAAACTGCAAAAAGTGTTATTCGGTAGGGGAGAATGTAACGTTAGATGAAAAATTGGAGGGATTTCGCGGCCGTTGTGTGTTTAAACAGTACATTCCGTCAAAACCACGGAAATACGGCATAAAAATTTATGCTTTAGTCGATAGTAGCGTATGGTATGCATTTAATTTAGAGATTTATGCCGGAATGCAACCAGAAGGGTCTCCATGTGGCGTAAGCAATCGTCCAGTAGATGTAGTGAAACGTCTAATTCAACCTATTTACGGTTCTGGACGCAATGTAACCGCAGATAACTGGTTTTCTGATATTGGATTAGTTGAAGAGCTTTGTGAAAAAGGTATTAGTTATGTTGGAACACTCAAGAAAAACAAAACGCAAATACCTGCTCACTTCAAAATTCTAAAAGATCGAGCGGTTGCATCTAGTTGCTTTGGTTTTAGAAAAAAATGTACGTTGGTGTCTTACATACCAAAACCAAAGAAGAAGGTTATTCTTGTATCCAGTATGCACAATGATGGTACAATTGATGAAGCAACAGGAGACCAAAAAAAGCCACATATTATAACCTATTACAATAAAACTAAGAGTGGTGTGGATACTAATGATCAATTGTGAGAAACATTTAGCGTTTCGCGAAATACTAAGCGCTGGCCAATGATTGTGTTTTACGCTATTTTGAATATGGCTGCCATAAACGCTCAAGTAATTTTAGCAGGAAATGGCCAAAAGATCAGCAAAAGAAGATTTTTTTTGAAAGATCTGGGAGAGCAGCTTTTATTGGAGCATTTGCAAAAAAGGGAAAGTAGTACAAGTGGCATTCATCTGACTCTAAGGGAAAAAATCCAAAATACACTCAAAAAGGTAAACAAAGAACATGAAAATGTTGGCACTGAAGTAGTAGACGTGGAGAACAACGAGAGAGGGCAGAAACGAAAACGCTGTAATCCATGCCAGGTGCAGTTCAAAAAAACCAGGATGACGCAGTACTCCTGTAGCAAATGTCACAAGTACCTTTGCCTTCAACATTCCAGTATGATATGTAATGATTGTAAATAAATTTTCTGTTTCAAATAAATATATCAATATCCTTTTAAGAAAGTAACCTAGTTATAAATTTATTTTTTTACACTTTAAAATGTTTAAATATAAATATGTTCTTAAAATGTTACTGAGTTTGTTTAAATACACAAAAAAATGAAAATTTTATTGAATTTTTTATCTGTGGCGTCCTCCCGTTTATTTTAGACCGCGCGTACCCAAGGGTTAAATAAACTAAACGCATTCTTAAATGTAAAAAGTATAACTACAGTACCCAATAATTTTTAATCCTGTATTTGCCACGAATGTCACGATCAGGTGGTTCCGCATTTTCTTTCAGAGAAGTACAGTAAATTATTTTATTATCTTATCTTCGTACAAATTTCGGTGTCAGTGACACATTTTTCTATCACTTAATCTTTCCAAGAAGGATAGGCATGGAATGTCTAACATCGTATATTGTAAACTTAAAATATTACCAATTGTGAATTGTGATAATAAGCAAATTGAATTATAAATATTATCAGTGCCGTATTAAACATGGCGCCTGGCGGCATAAGCGGCTGCGGCCTCATATTTTTAATTTAGTTGAAAAAATTTAAATTACCTAAATAACCACATTATCACACAGTTGTTGACAATTCAAACAGCATTTAAAATAAATTTACACATAAATGGAGATTTTTCTAGTAATTGGTCAATTGTCTTCCCAGATTTCAACGGTTGCCGGTTTATGTACTTCCGGCATACCACAATAAACAAAAATGTGTCGGCATTTAGGGACATATGTTTATGATCCACAACGCTTCTCTTCTACTTTAAAAATGAAATTTTAAATAATGCAAAATGTACATTTGGTGTTTTTCGTTTAATCCAAAACAAATTACTACATTTACCCAGAAATCGTAAAAATATGTATTTATTAGGGTATTTAAGTGACGTACAAATAATACAATAAACTTTGTTCATGTTTCTACATTTAAGTGGTTAATACTTTAGTGCCAGATGCTTATTTACCAAGGGGTCCAAGGGATGCAAAATTATATATCATTTTTCCATTATTATTTATTCGTAATTATGGTAGAAAGAAATCTTAAAACTCATTTGTTATCTGGCCATCTGGGCCCCCCTCCCAGACTAACTGCTGACTACGCCACTGTCCATTCTGATTCTTATCAAAATTTGAAAACTTTCGGAATATTTGTTATTACTAACCCGTTCGAATAGGATGGATGCATTATTGGTTAAAATTTCATATATTTTGAGCTAAAAATAATGAAGTTACATTACTTCAAAGTCTCCGTATATAAAATATGTATGTGCAAAAAAGTCCTTCTTTTGATTTCTTTATAAATAACTGTCGAAGAGGTTTACTTACAATTTTCATTTTTAATGACCGTTGGTAGATGGGTACAAGGTACATTCATGCCAAATATCAAAACAATCAAACGCCAAATAAAAAAATTATAACATTCTAAACTCAGGTGTCTTGCTTTTTGAAACCGATACCGATAGTTAGATAGTAAGTGGTTGCTTGACAAAAATAGTAGCTAAAACTATGCTTTCGGCGTTGAATAATATTTTTTACTCAATACTTTCGGTTTTAACAATTCCAAAAATTTATGTAGTACTAGGTTAGGTACCTATATGTATAGAAAATTTATCCCGTTTATTCCTTTTTGAAATAACAAGTTGTTAATTTTCCTTGTATCTGTATCCGTAATGCATTCGTAGAAATTCTCTTTTGTAGGTATTGTTCTCTTATTCTCTAAAAGCAGTAAAAGCTAAATAGTATACCTGATCTTAAGTATTATCAGAGACAACTGTTGTCTGTGGTACTATTAACTAAATACATTAAGTAAAGATTTAATGTACCAATCACAATAAGCTTTATACTTACTAAGAATTGCTTTTATTATCTTTTTAGTAAAATTTATGTTTTCTTCCAATATTAATTTAATATGAATCTACCAACCGCGGCCCGCCGGGATTTTCCCGGTAGCCCGCCGGTCCTATCCGCCCCTGGGAATATTTAAAGTTATCTTTGAGTCAACAATACTTTCAATTGTTAAATCGAAAGCATCAGTCGAATGTATGTGTTGCATTAAAATATGCTCCATTTTTATACAAAATTAAAAATATCTACATTACAGTATATTAATGCTGCTCTGTTTTTAACATCGACCAACATTTCAGCGAGGGAATTAGTAGCGTTTGTGGTCGAGAAATATTCTTTGCATTCGCAACATTTAGTAGCTTTATAAAATTTTCTACATAGAAAACCGCACAAATAAAATATTATTAACAACTTCTGATTTTTCACCCACGCTTGTTAAAACTACGTCATTAAAAACATTATCAAAGAAGTCTTCATAAACTTCATTGACATCGTTATTACGTATGTTTGCGAGCAAATTAATTCCCTCAACTATTTTATTCTTATGATACTTTTGCCTTCTTGATGAGAAAAATTGCCATAAAATTATCAAAATCGACAATTCGTGTTGAATTAATTTTTCCAATTACACTGCAGTTTCCATAGCTAGGTGGTTTCAATATGGAATACAGTGGTGTCCGGTTATAATGAACCCCTTCTGGCCACCTTAAATGGTTCATTATAACCGAAGTTCATTATATCCAACAAAAAATTAGAAAACAAAAACAAAGTTCATACATCGTGAAAAAAGATATATCTAGTTTATTGAGAAAAAATAAACAAGAAATGTGATCAGATACATTACTAAACAGAAACATGCTGTACTTACATATAGGTACACATTCTATGTACATATTCTGTATTACATCTGGTTGAAATAGGCACTAATTTTAGACTGTTTGTATGATGCATTCAAATAAGTGTTATTTACATATAGTTCAACTGCGGCGAAACTGTTCAAAATTTTTTCTGGAGCACCATGCGATTGCAAAAAATGACGTGTAACACTGATGGTTTCCACAATTTTTGAAACTGGCATTTTAGGTGATGATACATCATCATTAGCACTATCTTCAACCTCGCAGTCATCCTCTACCAGATCGGTACTAATAGAATCAATAATACAACTATCGGACAAAACTTCTCTACATAAAACATTGGAATCAACACATACGTATTCTTCAAAGTTAACGTCTACTTCTTCAGTTAAAGGCACAACACCAGCATCATCTTGAGAAATCTCAACTTCAGTTGTTTTTTTGAGCCACTCACTTAACGGGAGGTCATCATCATCGTCATAAAATTCGTCATTTTGTTTCAGAAATCCTGCATGGCGAAAACAATTTTCTATTGTTTTCTGTGACAGATTTTGCCACGCCATGTGAATGAAGTTTACAGCATCGAGAAGGCTGATCCGTTTGTCGTTTTCATTATTGTCATCCATACTCATAATTTTCGCAAGCAGAATCCGTCGATAATTAGTTTTCAGACTGTGAATTACACCCTGGTCCATAGGCTGTAATTTGGAGCTAGTGTTAGGTGGCATAAATACCAATGTAATGAAATTTAAGTTTTTAATGTCAGGGTGCGCTGGACAATTGTCTACCAGTAATATAATTTTACGATTTTTTTCCTTAATTCATCGTCCCAGTCGCGTAATTCTTTAGTAAAAATATCGGATGTCATCCATGCTCTTTGATAACCATAGTATTTTACAGGCAGTCGATTGTTTCTAAAACAGCGTGGACTCTGGGATTTTCCAATAATCAACAATCTCCTTTTTTCGGTGCCTGTAAAATTTGCTGCAACCAAAACGGTTATTCTTTCTTTAGATAATTTTCCCCCAACGCATCTCTCGCCTTTGAATCTTAATGTACGGTTAGGTGTTAGTTTATAAAACAGACCAGTTTCATCTGCATTGAAAATATTATGATCTTCATAATTTTGGCCTATATTGGGCCATTTATTTTTCAACCAGTCATCTACCAATTCCATATTAACTCCCGCTGCTTCGCCTACAATTTTTCTGCTGTTGATATTATGGCGTTTTTTTGAATCTTTCGATCCAACTACGGCTGCACTTGAAATCTTTGTTTTCCACTATGCTTCCTAAATCTTCCGCCTTCGTTTGTAATAAAGCACCAGTTATTGTTGCATTCTGTCCCCTTTGCTGAGAAAACCATTTCAAGAGTCCTCTATCTACTTCCTTGTGAGCTGATTTTCTAAGTTTTTTTGTAGAAGAAGTGTGGCATTCATAACTCTTCAATATTTTTTCTTTATCTTTCCATATCATACACACTGTCGACTTATTTAAATTCATTTCTTTACATACATCACTTTGCAAAGCCCCATCTTGTAATTTTTAGTAATTTCAAACAAGTTTCAAAGTTTGCTTAACACCGCTTGTTGCCATAATGCCGGTAAATGCACTACTATGCTCAGTTGATTTAGCAAACGATGCCGACTGTGTGTCGCGACAGGTCGGCGACAATTCCCGATAAGAAATTCCGGACGGCCGGTGTTGAACATTAAGTTCATTATAAACGGCAACAGTTCATTATAAACGGTAAATTTTATGATTTAATAAGCGCAATATGGTTTACTATATCCGGAAGTTCAATATATCCGGGTTCATTAAAAGCGAAAAAAGATACATTGAATTAATAGCAATCTTTTCGTGTCTTCTGAAATGGTTCATTATAAACGAGAGTTCAATATAACCGGGTTCATTATAACCGGGCACCACTGTATATAGATAGCATTTTATACAATTGCAAGAAGGTAGTGAAAGTTGGGTGGTCATTCGCACCCCCTGCCTGCCTGATTATGCCAAAATATTTCTAAAATTATGTTATTAATAAAAATACTGTGGTTAAGCAGACTTACTTCTAAAGGATCTTGATTCATTTTATTTGTTAAAATGTATCTGAATTTGCATGTATTCAATAAATATTGACTTAATTCTATCGTAGATTTCATTGTTACTCGCAAACCTTCTGTTGTTGAAGTCGATAAAAATTATCCTTGTTAATTTTCCCATCTATCACCAATTGTTCCCATTTGTCCAAATAAATGATATTTTCTTGCAACGTCTACAATTAAACATTTAAAAGCTTGTTATAAATAATTTTACTTACATCTAAATCTTTACTTTTGGGTGTAATAGCTTCAGCTTTATATTTTCTATTTAACGTGTCAAACAAATCATTGAAGCGTTTTGTAAATTCAATAGTGGGTACTACATCATCATAAATAAGGTTTCTTTTTCTATAGAAATCTAAGCCACTTGCTACTGAATTACTAAGTACCTAAAATTGTATATTTCAATTTGTAATTTCTATGCTATAGTAGAAATGACTGCTTGAATTTTACTCGCATCTTTAGCAGATTTGATGGAGCGATGTGGTTTTGGCTTAATTTCGGACAAACTTAAATTATGCGGCAATTCTTGATCGAGATTGTAGAGTTTACTGTAAAATTTCCAACTGATATGTCCTTCCTTGGTCTGAAATTAAATTCATTGGACATTTATACACTAATCCACAATGAAATATATAATGTACATACCTGCAAATCATTTTCAATAGTCGATTCCGAATACATTTAAATAAATGTGGTGCAATCTGAAAAAGTACAGTGATCGCGATTCGTTAAATGGATGCACAGTCTTGTTATTAAGTTTATTTAATTGGCCGCAAACGCCAAATTCACGCCACATTTTCGATTTGTTGTCGCGCCATCACACAAACTCCATGTATTTTGGCCCCACAATTTTCCAACTTTTTCATTACTGTAATAATCAATTGGGCAAGGCAAGAACCAGAAGTAGCAGCAAAAACAGCAACGGGTTGATGAAAGTCAGCACACAACGATGAAAACATGAATACCAAAGCATGATTTGCATGTTTTCCTACACCTTTTTGAATGAGTGCATTGAACTCGCCAAAATCTTGAAACCCATTAATTTCATATTATTTACATTCAATGTTACTGATTCACGAACCTGCATTTCATCAAATATTAGAAGTCCTGCTTTTTCAAATTCATTTTTTGCCTTTAATTTGAGCTTTAATGCCGAAAAGGAACTTTCATCTAAGCCACACTTTATGTTTATTTTACTTAAATAACCTCTTATAGTGGAGATTGAAGGTAGAGGTAATATTTCATTATTCCTTAAAATCTATAATTTGAAGGACTTTTATGTGCAATAATAAACATAACATTAACCATTCTGAATTATAACGTCCTGAAGATTTCTTATTATATTTACATAACTTTATAGTTTCTTTTATTAATAGTTTTTGTGATTTTGGTAAATTCTCTAATTTATCAAATAAGTGTTCTATGTCCGTAGTTTTTATCTTTTGCTTAATACATTTTACTTCTTGTATTAAGCAATTTATTTTACGTTTTAATCTAATCTCACGTCGCTTAACATTATATATTATATTACTACTTCTTCAGGGCCGGAGAAAGTGGCTGCGGGCCCTGGTGCTGGAGGTATTTCGGCCTCTGCCATTTATTCATTTTTGTGTAACCTAAATTCACTAATCACAGCCATATATTTAGTGTATTATACATACACATATATTTCTAACTCTCCATAAAATGCATTACCGATTTTAAACCGTATTATTGTAATGTTTAAATGTCAAGTCATGTAAGTACTCCAATTGGTTTTGATAATTCTCACTCCCAAATAAACAGTAACCCATTCACTTTAAAAACAATGCAGCTCATATAAATTATTTTTTAAAACTTAAAAATCCAACCCATTTGTTTTAAAATCCATTGTTAATGTTTCCATTGCCTTATTTGTAAACTGAAAGGTTAGAAATAAAATATTAAAACACTAAATTCACCATAAACTTACATCTTTAATAGTCACAGTATATGTACGTGTACAAAGAAAACCTACAATACAAACAGTTACGGTATATTAACTTAGGCTAAGACCCTCTTTCTGGCCTTTTTCTGGGCAAACTCATCTATGATATTGTCCAAATTGGTAGACTTCACAAGTTCCGTTTCAACAACCAAAACACCCAAGCTTGAAAGTCTATTTTGGCACATTGTCGAGCGGAAAACGTTTTTTACGCGATTGAGAATCGAGAAAGAGCGCTCCGCGCTCGCAACAGTTGAGGGATGGTAACAAATATTCTCAATGCTACATTAAGATTAGGAAATAGGGTTTCCAAATTTAAAGTTTTAACTTTATTGAGAAGGTCCAAGGGCCTAAGAGTTTTGCTACCAAAGTTAGCTTGGTAAATTAATTTCAGGTTTTGTAATTCATCTGAAAGGTCGTTTCCTATGTCATTAGAATAACGCCTTACAAGCTCAGCTGTTTTTCCGAAATTAATTCATCTGCAATTTTTTTGCATTGTCACAAAACAAAAACCCGCTACAAAGAGATTAGACTGATCGAAACCGCACTGTCATGTCCCCTATGATACTGTCCAGAATTACATTGAACACATCATATCTGAAGTTAGTTTTGCATCATTACTGTCATCCTCTTCATCAGCTTGTCTCTTTCTTTTCTTTCGTCTCTTTTCTTACTCTTCAAGTTGTTGTATTTTTAGCCACTACTTTAGCTTCACTATATATACCGTCCCACCCTTCACAATGTATAGTTTTCAAGTCTTCTATCAGAGAACCTAAGTTATTTGACGCTACATCCATAGTTTCACCTCGGTGTTGAAGAACTCTGTGACAATGTCTACTGATTTTAAACCCTGAAAGCAAGAAAAAATTCGTTTGTTTCCATATTTTAAAAACATGACGTCAGTAATATTTAAATTGCCACCATTATACTGCAACTACACGGAAGATCATTGCACTTAAATATAACAAAACGAGACCTTCGCTAACGCTTATTATTTGTAAACAAGTGACAATGTTCTTTTAAATGAAATAACAAAAATATTTAAAACAGGATATGAATTCTTTGAAAAGTCATTTATTGTGGCTAATAACACAAACTAAATGTTTGAGCTTAAACTGATAAATAAACATAAAATTAAACGAATATATGGTATATATATATATATATATATATATATATATATATATATATATATATATATATATATATATATATATATATATATATGACGCATTCTTACCTTGAACCAAATAGACGCAAGAAGAAGGCAGTTAAAGGCTTTGAAATATTTTTCAATCCTCAAGGTCTCAACGACATTCAGAAGTTAGGCTCAGTTCAATCAATGCCTCCAGTGCTTCTAATATCGCTGGAAGGTTAGCTACGACTGGTTTAACGCTGTCTACTCTAGCAGACCACCGAGTCTTCGACATTGAGTGAAGGGAGCTTGGTATCTTTCCTTTCAAAATTTCCCATCTTTGGGAGCTGTAATGTTACTGTTGCCAGATAGCTCTCCGCTGCTTGTTCTCCACACAGATTCAAGGAACGACAAGTGCAAGCAGAGTAAACTGCTTCACTGTTAGCAGAAAGAATTCTTGCCTGAGCTCGTTTGTACGCCCCTTTCATGTTACTCCCATTGTCGTAGCCTGACCCCTACAGTATTCTAATGGGATGTCAAACTCCTTAGCTTATCTAAAATAAGCTCTGCAATGGCTTCTCCACTCTTTTTGGTACAGTCGGTGAAGCAAAGTAGCCTTTCTTCGACTTGGTAAAGCTGAGTTTCATTTTCAGTCAAATAACCGTATCTCAAAAGAAACTCAGTCTGCTAAACATGTGCAGAATCTGGTGTTGCATCAACTATTATGGCACAGTATTTTGCCATTTCTCTTTCTTCTAAAATGTTCTTCGTAACAGTATAAAAGTAATAAACTCATTCTGAATATCATGAGACAGATAATTTCTCTTGCATTCTTTCTCCCTTTTCTTGAAACTAGCGGACTCTATTTAAATGTTCATTCAACACTGGATCATAATTGGCCAGCAGTTCTAAAATTCCCAAAAAATTGCCATTTGAGGGGTCTCCGATTTTATCATTCCTACCCCGAAAAGCAAATCCTCTTACGGCTAGGAATAAAGTGACATTCAGAAGTCGCTTTAAAAGATCACGCCACTTGTCCTTTTCTTGTTGAATGGAGTGAAAGATTAAGTCCGTTAGCGATTTATAATTTTTTTATTTGATCACCTCTGACTTCCACTCAACATAGCAGCTTTTATGACTGGAATTACTCTCATGTTCTGGCACTTTATTGAATAGTTTTTTCCAGCGTTTTTCCGCAGAATGTCCTTCAGAAAGAGCGAACGAAGATCGTTTTGGCTGGGGCAACGTACTGAATATCTGCAAGGTAAACAGTAAAACGCTTTCTTAACCTTGCTCCAAACAAGCCAATCACGAGTAATCAGTTCACCATTTTTAAGCTTTCTTTTGGAAGACCGACACGGGAAAGGAAATAGCCTACCGAATCCACAGGAAATTGTCCAGGCAAAGGATACGAGGGTATTTTAAATCTCGACTGCTATCAAAGCAGGGTCACCTAGATCAACATATTTGTCTGGTAAAGGTAAAGGCGGTTTGTGGCCTTTGATAGATTCAATATTCCTAGGCGACACAGGCTGAATAGGATTAGGAATCCCTGTTTCAGTGATGGGAACTGGTTCTTCCTTGTTTGATTCGATTTCATTTTATTGTAGTTCATTTGTAGGTAAAACATCTACTTTACAACTATTACTATCGGTGGGCCTATTAGTAATCTTACTTTTTTTTATAACTGACGATGATGAAGGAGGACATTTTAAGAACTGTCCAAGCGATAGCTGGCCTTTCTTCGATGCTCTTTCTTTCAACTCCCAGTCTTCCTTTCCTACCTTTTTTGAGCACTTGATCTGTGTTTGTAATTGCACCTCATAGTAAGTTTTACTAAAAATACTCTATACACATTCTAAATTATTATTAATTAATTAAATTAAAACTGACGTATACAAATCACACAAACCGTGGCGAATCACTAACACAACGTATTACTATTGGATTAGACAATCGACTGACAGTGAAAGCATTATTTTCGCAGCACAGTGCGAGAAAAATCCATCCTCGCGCACGCGCTTCATAGATTGTTGTGCAGCATTGCCAACATCAATTTTTCAAACAGTAAGCTTGCAACTTAAGTTTGTTTTGTGATTTGTATGGTATAAATAAAAAATCAAGTTAATTTAATAGCCACACACATTTCCAGTTTCCCGGATGGAACTGGATGAGGTAGGCCTAGAGTTCTGTACCAACCACAAAATTTACATTACATTATTGGGCCCGCGCTGGCCCCAGGAGTCCCGGACCCCGGTGCTGTAGTATCTACACCGGCCTCTCGCCGGCCGTGTACTTCTTTTGGTGTTATATTTTGGAATTTTAACTCTTTTCTGCGATTATATGCTTTCAAAGTGTTTTTAAAGCGCTTACATTTTTCGCAAATTTTGACATTTTCATTTAAAATAATATGACAATCTATATGACGCCAAATGTGAGAACCAGAACCTAAACATTTCTTGTATGTTTTAAATGCAACATTTTTAACTGATATAGAATTAAATATTCACCCCGATTCTGTAAAAAAGTTGTTATCCAGGTTGTTATAATAACCATTTGACATAACAACAATTCATAAGAACTAAATATAAGAACTTTCCGAAAATTATAATTCTGTAAGTACTGTATAACGACTCGTTGTTATCGTCGTAATAGATAGCGACTTATTGTTGTCGAGAGATATGAAGTTGGGAACACTTTTGACATAAGAGCCTGAAGCACCCTGTAAAGAAGATAATTTTATTGCACTTTTAGTGTTTTTTATTTATAATGGTGGTAATCTCCGCATTTGAACGTCAATTTTTCGTGTATTTTGTGCATTGAGGTAGGAATAGAGGAACAAATGTTATCTCGAAAAGCGTCAATAGTATTGTTACCTGATTTACGTCATTTTCTGGTGTAAAGTTTATAAGTGACAATCACGATTCTGTAAAAAGTTGTTATCCAGGTTGTTATAATAACCATTTGGCATAACAACAATTCATAAGAACTAAATATAAGAACTTTCCTAAAATTATAATTCTGTAAGTACTGTATAACGACGTTGTTATCGTCGTAATAGATAGCGACTTATTGTTATCGAGAGATATGAAGTGGGAACACTTTTGACATAAGAGCCTGAAGCACCCTGTAAAGAGGATAATTTTAGTGCACTTTTAGTGTTTTTATTTATAATGGTGGTAATCTCTGCATTTGAACGTCAATTTTTCGTGTATTTTGTGTAACATGGAACAAATGTCTTTGTTTTAAAGTTTTCATGTAATTAGGTATTAAATGACGCCAGAAAAACGGAAGCGAGGGAAGAAAACTACCCATCAACAATACGAAATGCTCGTAAACTTTATTATGGAAAATAAAGTATTATTAAAAGGTAAAACCTAACAAAGTGAACATGTGGAAGCTGAACAGTTGTGGAAGGAACTCGCCACGTCGTTAAATAAAATGAGAGGTTGCGAAAACCAATACCACAATGGAAAAGGGTAAATATTACATAACTAGCTTAAGTGTCCATGTGATTCTAAACCCAGGAAAGTGTCTCCTTTCCTAGTAATGTAACAAACCAAAGCAACCCATTCTCTGTCAGGAATGTTATAGTAACTAACCGGTTTTCATATTTCAGACTTTTATTGAATTAAAATCAAAAATAAGAAGCCGTGCTAGAAATGTAGCACTTCAACAGAGAGGGACTGGTGGTGGTCCTGCTGAGGAGAAACCGTTGAGTGATCTAGAGTTAAAGGTTATGTCGTTAATTGGTTGGATATCCACAAACGGTGACCCAAATTTAGAAGAAGTGGGCATACCAAATACAGACAACGAACCACCGATACTTAAAAATAATGCAACAAATTCATTACTAGTAGTAGATGTAGCAGAGAATTTATTAAATGTACATGAAAACGATGATGTAAATATTTCGGTAACTATTCAAATATGTAGTTTTCTTATCAATATTCACATGTTCTTGTGTGATAAGTTGTATTCAAAATGCAAATGTTATAATCGTCTGCTTAAAAATGATTACTAATACATGTGCTTTATTCTCAGATAGTTGAACACGATTATGCCCAGGAAGCTGTTATAAATGAAAAAAAAAATTCGCTTAACCGTATTAAAAAAACCAAAGTGAGAAACATGGAAAAACTCGATCAATATAAAGAATTTCTTTTAAATGCGAATGAGCAATCAGCCCATTCCATTAATAATCTAGCCAGCAGCATTTCAATTCTTGCAGAGTCAAATACTCGTCTTGCAGATGCCACAAGTAAAATGGCAGAAGCAATTTTTCTATAGTAGTGTATGTTAGTAATATTTTAAGCATTAAAATAATTATGTATAAGTTGTTGCCTTATTCTAACACCTGCAGCTAATACATTATTATTATTTATGTTGTCTTCTATAATGTGGTTCATTGCAGGAATAATCACCTCCATGTTTTCATTTCCTAAGCCGATGTTTCTCTCTATGCATATATTATGCAAAGCAGCACAAGCATAAACTATTTGTCCCAGCTTTAGTAGGTGCATAGTGCAACACGATGTTTTATTAAGCATCTAAAACGAGATTTTAATACACCAATGACCCTTTCTATTATATTTCGAGTTGACATGTGTGCTTGTGTGTAATTTCCCTCTGGTGTATTTTCTATTGCATTAATTATGGGAGTCAAAAGCCACGGTTGTAATGGATATCCTGAGTCGCCCAACAACCAAATATTCCTGCCATTATTCTGCATATACTGCGTTCTCATGTGGTTATTTATAGTTGACATCTGTCATATAGCAGCATCATGTGTTGATCCAGGGTAACGTGCATTTATACCAATTATTTTCATGTTTGAATCGCAAATCTACAAATGATATGTGTAAACCAAATTATTGATTAATTTGTCATTACACTTACAATTTGAACGTTCAAACTGGAATAACCCTTTCGGTTATAGTAGGCTCCTCCAGGATAAACTTCATTTTCTGCAGGTGGGTTTGCTATTGCTATGTGCGTGCAGTCTATACAACCCAAAACTCCAGGAAAATTTAATTTTTCAAGGAACCTTTAAAAAAATTTGTGTGTTGTACAATTGCAACCGATTGACAAATATCTATATATATATATATATATATATATATCTGGTTATAATTTTATACTTACTCTTGTACAACTCTCATTTCATTTTCATCAGTTGGGAACACAATTTTATTAGGCAACATATGAGTGCATATACTTCATGTAACACTACTTATTATGCGACTAGCTGTTGATTGACTCACAGCAAAATTGTAGTCTCCTCCTATTCCTGCTTGGTATGACCCATACGCATAAAAATTCAATGCAAGTAACACCTTGTAAAAATTGATAATCAACGTGTAATTTATTACAATTTAACAGTTCAAACCTTTAAATGGTCAGGAATGTAATTACGTCGTACACCTTCTGGTAAGAACTCGCTCAATAAATTGCACATTTCCAAAGCGGTTGCTCGGTCAAATCGAAAGAGTTTTTTTAATCTTTGCTCTGGTAAATGAAAAGGGTTACTAACATCTCTCAAGCGGCATTGATTAAAACGTAAATTGTGTCTACAATTAAACTACATGTAGGGGTTAAACTTTTTTTTAAATTCACCTTTCTAACATCACCCTCATTTCTTCTTCAATTTCCATATTAAGCATATTTTGAAAGAGAAAAAGTGCCATATTTCACAAACATTTGTTGGTTATAAATGACAAACTTCAGCCGTTGCTAAATTAAGGACGAATAATAACAACTGTTGCTATATCTTTAACCACTAGTGTTTATGTTGAAGTTTACAGAATACCATTTTGCGTTAACAACTGACCTTCAAAATAAAGACCGATTTTCCTTTTTATTTATAACCACTTTAGTTACAGAATCACCCCGATTATTCCTTCACAAATGTAAATATTATGTAATCGTAAAATTATTTTATTCAAATCATCCAAGATTGTAATGTTCTCTACTGGAAATTTATCAACCGAAACTTTAATGTTGTTTATAAATATTCCACTTACACCATTTTGATTCAAAACTATTTTTTTCTTATAGCATTTTCATTGTTATGATCTGCTGATGCTTGTGAAATGGTAATTAATGGACATTTTTGTTGTTAATTTTTGAACTGCCCAAGACTCTTCTGGCAACGTGACATATATTTTAGCCAGTAGCAAGTTTTTAAACAGAGTCACAAATGGTTTTTCAGGTTGAAATTGTTTATCACTGTAAACTAAAATTTAATTTATTATTAATTTAATAATAGCACTAATATTCAAATGTTTACCACTTCTATCAGCAGTTTCAGCGAATTCATTTATATTTGTTACACCAAGTTCATCAATGGAATCCAATTTGCTTCGTTTTAAAATAATCCCTTCATGTTTTGTTATAATACGTCTTTTTTACGCGCATTGACAAATATTTGGGGCAATTAGGAAATATTGAAGGCACTGCATCTTCCGGACAATCTAGGTTTCTTTAAATCATACTAGAATAGAGTTTTATAAATACCTATCTTACATATAACATTAATCATTAAATTAAAAACAAATAAGACACTTACGGAATATACGTCTGTTTTGATATTTCGAATTACAAAATGAGGTTCAAAATGTTTTTCACACACTACATCTTTGGTTGTTAATTCTCTGTCTTTTCTAGGAATTAACCGTTTCCATAGAATTAATTTATTTTCAGGTATAAAGAATACGGACACCTTATCCTCTTTTATGTAACCGCTCTTACAATTGGGGACGCAACATTTTCTACCCATAACTATGTTTCAATTAATTGTGCAACGAAATGGTAATGAACCAATCAAAATCAAATTAAAACAATTAACACGGAAAAACGCAAATCAATTCTCGCACAACTAACACGGAACGTAACTGCTGGCCGCTGTGTCGTCGCTGCTATTGCCTGTCTCGTACTTACTGTCTTCCTCGCACACTGGGTACGAGAAATTCACCACATTTGCGAGAATAATGCAGCGCTGTCGGACTACCTTTCTATATTTAATACCGTGCACTACACTAAGGACCGGTTGCACCACCACCACTTAATTTTTAAGGCTAGTTTAAGGATGAAATAAGTATTTTAACTGTTGCACCACCATTATAAGTTAACTTAAACAAGTTAAGGACCGCTTAAATTTAAACCTGCAAAATCTGAAGCTTAACCCATTAGCGCTTTGCGTTAACATATGGCAACAGCGAACGCAGTACTAAATTAAATTCTATTGAGAGTCAGGTAGCGATCAGATAAGTGTAGAGAGGGTAAGGAGCGGTGGTCGAGACACCAGCGGTGCTAGAAAATAAACGTTCTGCAGTTTCTAGTAAATACCTCAGTTATACGGTTGTGTTGAAATTTGGTGTATTCACGAGGAGTAAAAAATAGACATTCGCTTTGAGTAAGTATTATATCTCTTGCAAACCTACAAAATTCACTATTTTGTGAGTTTATCCGTGTAATACACACCTAAACGAAAGAGTATTTGAATCTATTGAATAATTTGTGTCTATGGTTCATTTACGACGACCTTGGAAATGTAGTTGTTGCCATATGGCAACACTAAGCGCTTACGGGAGCTAATAATGTACGTTTTTTTAGGAAAGGTTTTTCGCTTGCCGAGGCATTGGATATAATGAAGATGACGCGATCCAGGGAGACATTTTTATAGAGCCTCCAGAAGCAAATATTGAGACAGATGAAGATTCTGGCGATGAAGAGAGTGGGTAAGCAATGTTAAAAATGTAATCAGGTATGTAAATAAACGAATTTTTTCTACTTACAGCCACGTTGATAATCTTACACGTCGCCAATTGACAGCCGGTGCAGAAATAAGACTGAATGATAATAGTCGAGTTGGTGTAAATTATGATGCAGTAGAAGCTATCGAAGAGATTTGCACTGATCAACTTATGTCTGAAGCAACAAAAAGGTGGATTTGTGAGAGAAAGTCAACAAAAAAATCAGTACCGAAATGGATAATAAATGCAGATTTGGAAGTTACAACACCATTATCATTCCCTAGCCCTGACTACTCCAAATATGAACAATTAACGATGGTTGAAATATTTAATTAAAATAATTTATTGATGTTGAGTTTATTGAGCATATAGTGAAAGAAACTCGTCGTTATGCTTTGTTTCTAAACTGCCCTGATCTGAACATAACAACCGATGAAATCATGTGCTTTATAGCAATTTTATTTGTTAGTGGGTATAATGACTTGCCGTCAAAACGACATTACTGGAGTTCTGGGGAAGATTTAAAAAATGTGGCTGTCTCTGATTCTATGTGCCGAGGTAGATTTATGCAGATTTCCCGCTTTTTACATTTTACGGATAATACCAAACCAGACCAACAGACAAGGCATGGAAATTACGCCCAATAATGAAACTGCTAAAAGATCGTTGTATTTAAAATTTTCAACCTGAAGAAAATCTTGCATATGACGAAAGTATGATCAAGTACTTTGGCAAACATGGGTGCAAGCAATTCATTCGTGCTAAGCCTATAAGGTTCGGGTTTAAGATGTGGTGTATAAATACAAAAGATGGATATTTGATCAATTTTGATCTTTATCAAGGAAAAAGCCCTAATTCTAAAGATGATTACGAAAAATTATTTGGAAAGGCTAACAGTCCACTTCTTGTTCTATTAGATGAAAAGCGAAATCTGAGATACCATTTTTATATGGATAATCTATTTTCTGGGTCAGTTTTATTTTCGTTTATGAGATTTAGCAGTTATTTCTGTATTGGGACAATTCGAGATAATCGAATTCCTAAACCATGTCCTTTGCTTACCAGAACTGAATTTAAAAAAAAAGAGGGTACTATGAACATGCAATTGAAAAAAATGATGGGCTTTTATATATACGTTGGATGGATAATGCTGATGTCACGATGTTATCAACGTCGTTTGGTGTTAAAGAAGCTTCTCAAGTCAAACGATATTCCCAACATGAGAAAAGACATGTGTATGTCTCCAGACCAAAAGCAATTGGTTTGTACAATAATTATATGGGAGGAACTGACCAGATGGACCAGAACGTCAATACATATCGAATCAGCATGCGCTCAAAAAATTGTATTGGCCCATTTTCACTTGGATGCTTGACGTAGCTCTACAAAACAGTTGGATCTTATATAACAAAAGTAAAAATGGGAAAATACCACAATTAGATTTTAAACGAGAAATTGCGATGACGTATTTGAAACGATATGGAACTGCTAGTAAGGGGCCTGGTAAACCAGCTACATCTTCTGATGCGTCAGACAGTCGCGTGTCAGATGCAATTAGATTTGACAGAATGGATCATTTTGTTAGAAAAATTGCAAATAATGCAAAACGAAGATGTGCAAAAAATACGTGCAAGTCCATAGTCAGAACAATGTGTTCCAAGTGTTCCGTCGGGCTTTGTTTAGACTGTTTCCAAAGCTTTCACACAAAATAATTGTAAGTTTATTTAAAAAAAAACTCGATGTAATAGTTTGATTTTGTTGATTATGCTACTTTTAATAAATATTTGCAGTTATATTTTGACTTTTGAAATAAATGATTTTTATTTTTGTTCAAACACTTGGTAACCGCATAGCAGTGAAAGCGCTTAGCGTTGCCATATGGCAACGATCATTATCTCGTAAGCGGTAACTGCATGAGCATTCTTTGTTAAGACTTTTTTGTCAAAAACATCATTTAGATGAACAATGTCGTAATATAAACTTAATTTAAAGAAAAAAATTAATTCGGGCGCTAATGGGTTAAATACCACTTAACCTTCAAATTTCGCCATCATTCTGAACAAACAATTCTATTAACTATTTCTTATGGAAGTTTACAATTTTTATTAGAAAATGATGCTCAGGAAGATGACATAGAAATTTTGGAATTACTAGATATAGGATTTCCTAGAGAAATATACCATAGGAGTAATCATTTTAATGAAATGGGAGAATTGGACTTTTTAAAAGGTTTCGTCTTACCAAACAAACTGCTCTAAATGTTCTAGGGCGAATTGAACATGAATTGGAATATTTTACAGATAGGTAATGTTATAGAGAAATCTTTCTTGGCCTGTATATCCACACAATGTAATATCTTTTAGAAATCGATCGGTTACTCCCATAGAGCAATTTCTTTTGACCCTTCGTTTTATTCCACTGGAGGACATATTAAAAGTGTTGCCGATTTTGCAGGAACTCACAAATCCACTGCACATAGAATTATTCATAAAGTTTCCGAGGCTCTGGCACGTCTCAGGCCAAGATATATTAATATGCCCAAAAACGAAATTGATATTCAATCTATGCAATCACAGTTCCATGAAATTGCTGTATTTCCTCGTGTTATAGGTGCAGTTGATGGTACACATATTACCCATGTAGAAACACACTATCAGCTATATATATTTTTTCGATATTGCAATATTCTACAAATATAGTGCTAAATATTGACGTAATATTTAATATTGACATTTTTTATATTGTATAAATATTGCCGTACAATATTGTGTTCAACTTCTATTTTCAATATTTACCTCATAGCGTTGGCACAATGTTTGGTACAAGTATTAATACAGTATTTAGTATCAAATATTAATACAACATTTGGTTTCTAACATTGATAAAATATTTTATATCTAATCGTGATGCAATATTTGGTTAGTAATATTGATACAATATTTAATGTTGACGATTTTTTTTTATATTATATAAATATCGAGGTTCAATATTGTGGTAAACCGGTTTTGAATATTATATACATAATATGGTGTGTCTAGTATCAGTGCAATATTTGGTATCTACGGTTGATACAACATTTAGCCAATATTTATTATTCAGCCACTGAATGATTTCAATACCTGTACTTGTAGCTTATACTTCCTCATAAACAGAAAACAAACTGTTTATTGACACCACACAATTAGATCTAGGTTTGAAACATTGATAATGTGGACAACAAATTCAGTTCATGAAATTACTAACGAAAGTGTATTGCAATTCTTTAAAAAATACACAAAACAACAAAATGAACCTAAATGCATTATGTAAAAAAAACTAAAGGAAAACGTCAGGTAGCCTTTAGGATACAGTACAATCTAAACTTTTTAATTTTATTTATAAGTTTAGTTTTAAAAATGTTTATTTTGTTTTTGATATATATTTATTCAATACTCTCTAGTACATAACTACCTTTAGTTATTAATTTTATTCTATGATAACCTTTTACATTGGTAACACTATAATCAAATGAATTTTCTGTCAGTCTGGAACAAGAATTTATATTAATTAAAGATTAAACATGTACATCCACTCACTTAATTCTGTCTGTTTATCTTTGTCATTATATGCTATTCCCTCCGTGCTGGTATTCTCTCCTGGTAATGTCTCTTCTAGAGGTTTCAATTTCCTTTTGTTACCTCCCTCCCAATCTAAAGCTGAAGCTAATGCAAATCCTAGCAATTGGGCTATAGATGTCTCAGTTGCATTTTCATCAACCATTCGTGCAGCACCTTAAATTAGAAAACAGAAGCTACACAAATTACTATTTGGTTTAGACTCACTTATAATGGTACTATATAGTTTGGTTTGCGAAAATTTTTTCCCTTTCCGGTGGAATATTGCAGAGCGATTTCTTTCGATATCAATCGCTTAATCATTAAGGAAATAGATTGTCGTAAGTATTCCTCCCACTAGTGAGATTATTTTCACCTAAAATGATTCTTATACTATTAAATGTAGATAACTATACTAAATAATAATAAGTAATTAGTGGGTTGGTGAGTAAGAGTTAATCAAACATTACCATAGCTAGGGTGACACTAACGCTAAAAAGTTTGCCCATTACGTTGCTTACAAATTATTAATAAGACGCAAGCACAAAGCAGAAGTGCAAAGTCAGTGAATTTAGAAAATGCGGACAATTGGCAGCCATTGCGTTGAAACACAACTACGACCCATTTGACACAATGCGATTTTTCAAATTTTCGTTGTTAATTACACATACAACGAATTATAAATTCCTCCGCAAAGTGTATTATTTTAAATAGGGTGTTCTTTCACTAATATTGAAGGGCATATTGGCATGTGGCAATTTTAAGCAACATAAATATGATTGTGCTGATCAGAAACACACTTTGGGCTATAAAAGTAACACATGTCATTGTTAATTCACAATTAAATTATTATTGACCTTCTGCTAGATATTTTTTAACTGCTAGGTAATTTTTTAGGCTACAATTGTATTAACAAAGGTTTCCATGGGAATTATCTTACCAAATTCACAAGAAAGATTTGAGAAATTGGCCCTTTTATGCAAATTCACTTACCAGAGCGTCATGTTTTTCCGGCAACAACTGTTCTGCTTCTATTAGGTCGGCTTCTGTTTTTATGGGCAATAGTAAAGGCCATTCTGGTAAATTCTGTGTTTCACTAATATTAGACAATTTCATTCGTAAATGATTTTGACCGTTCCTTATATCTTTCAAGTCAATCGACATTTTAGAATTGGCACCAATGCATCTATAACGCAATGTGCTGTAGTAGCTGGATTATCATTATTATAAGGAATCGGGCTATTGTCTGTAAGTAATTAAAATAAACTTTTTTAGAATCACGCAATGATACATACCTGATCGAGTATCATCAGTTTCAAGTGAAGAAGTTGTTTCTAGCTTCTTCAACAGTTTTTCTCCTTCTTCATAGGAATTAACCGACGTTTTGAAAACCGCCTCTAGCTCAACATAGTCATACTTTAATGATGGCGGCATGCAGTTATTGATAATTTTTTTTAATTTGCTTGATTTTATTTGCTTTGGGTACATATACCTATTACGAGTAGAGGAATCGACAGCCCAAGATGACGGCACAACATCAGTAGAATTTTCGTTCTTCCAAATAATAACATCCCACATGGCTTTTCAATATGTACAAATCTTAAAAGTGCCAAAATTATTTTTTATGATACAATACAGTATCCCTAATGTAAAACTAAAGCATAAGTAAACTAGATTAAGGAGGTAATTCTATATTTATTTGCATCATACAGACACCAAACTACTATTATTATATTATTAACTATTATTCATATATAAATTCTGTTGTGTAATCACTCTGCCTAATATAATACCTATGTTAATTTGTGTGATGCAACATTGCTACTGCAATCATTTTATTTTCAACAATAAAAACTATACATTTGGAAAAAAAGTCTCTGGCATTTACTTTAAAAAGAAAGGAGCTTTCATCCGATACTATGGATGTGTATAATTTGAAGGAAGTCATTGAATGTATTGTATAAAAATTACTATATGATTGAAACACATGACCAAAAAAAAAATTCTGTTCCAATTTATTCAATTTTTTTTAGATGCATTACTTTATTGTTCTTTAACCATAGATATGAATCTGACCTGGTATCAGGTTTAATCAAAAAGTTGTTATTTTCAATAGAGTTGATGATGCCTAATTTATTTTAAAATGACTCAAAAACAAAGCAACTAATTTGATCAACTGGAATGTTTGCTGTAACTGCATCGGGTACCAAATGATAAATAGAATGCACATTATATGAAGTTTCTTGTTCACCGTAAATTTTTTTAACACCACTAAAAATTTTTTTGATGCAATCAATAGCAACACATCCGTATTCTTTCAGTAGCTGTTTTGAACATATTATTCGAATGGCGCAGTGATAATATAGGAAATTCTTGTAAAGTTTTTTATGTAAAATATCTTTTAAAACTATTGGTCCAATGTACAACATAAAAAATCTAAATTCTGTTGCCTTCCAACGGTCAAGTTCATTTATGGTTCTTGGCTTTCTTTGGAATTCAACAGAAATATAATTTCTGAGAGAATGTAGTAGATTACTAATTAAATTTATTTTACATCGCCATAAACTGTTAGTACTTCTAATTTTAATCCATAAATTAAGAAGTCTTTTCATCACCCTAAACAAGCCATATGCATGTAATCCAAAGCTGTTACATCGTTAATAAGATCAATATCTAATTGTTCTAAAGGAGATGTGCCAACATGGTGTATCTTTAGATTAAATGCTTTGAAGTAGAATTCAGCTAAGAGTAAAGTAGAGGGCGCTTGAATTCAAATCATGTTTACACTGCTGCAATGTAGGTATAGATGGCGGCAAATTTGAATAACAGTAACAAATTCTTTACGAAAAACTACGAAGATTTTTTAATGTTCTTATCTTATACCTTATACCTGTACATACACTAATATAGGACAAACGGCGTGTTCTGAAAAGAACAGTTTCTAGTGAATAATCGAAAGCTGTGAAGGATTTTTAAAGGAAATATTAATTATAAAGTGACACAAGAATAACATAACCAAAAAACAAAAATAATGTCAAGTACTTACACACAGTGTTGTTAGACCATATTAGAATTTGATATGTACCAAATTTTTATTTTTAAATTGGCAAATAAAATCAAATATAGATGGCGCGGTTTAGTGTCAATATGGCGGTGTTACGGTGATCAAAAAATACTTCACATAAAAAACTTGAAGGTTGGGTTACTTGTAGCGGTATTTTTCTGTTTGCATTTCATCTGCTACATTAATTGAAAGTTGTTTTTAACCCTGACGAGTTATGAAATAACAAAGTTGATCACCGTTTCTCTACTTCTGTGTCCGCCGCCAGTTGGCGACTCTTTCGATTTTATTTGCCAATACATTTTAAACGTGTTAAAGGAAATTGTCGCCATTATTAAACAATAACCGTATATTCAGATCAGTGTTAGTTCGTTTTAATGCCTACCTTATTACAATTTTTGTGCTTAATGACATATAAGTAATAGTCTTAGCTGACTTTTAGTATAGTAATATACAACAGAAACTATGGCCTAGAGAAGCGCTTACATCAGAAGGTTTATGTAATACCGCAGTGGTACTGTGGTGTGCTGGGTGGTACCATTAATGATAACTTCCTCTCTGCAAATTACGAAGGTAGGACCTTCGGCCCCATGAAGAGTTGGTTGGAGAAATTTGTAGATAGATACAACACTTTTATGATGTAAGAATTTATTTGATAAAAAAACATTGCAAATTCATACTTAGATACTATACATCAAGGGATGACAAGAATGCGAAAAATTCTTTTTAACCAATGTAACTTTCTTTTCCGTGTCGTTATAACGTTCTATGGACCCGTCACTTCTATTACATATGGTAAAATAGTGACCTATACCTCCTTCGGCAATTGGGGGGATGAACATAATAGCAGATCTAAATTGGTAGTCAATATTTTGAAGTTTTATTACGCGTGGAATGTCAGCTATCCTTATATCAAACGTTCCGTTTAAATCAATAAAAATATTTGGGGCCATGTTTACAGTGTGTACCATTACGCTTCCACAATTACATTTTGTGGTTTTTAGTAATGTATCTTCAATATTTTTTTCAATTGCAGTTACGTTAAAATTATTCAAATTAATTAACATAAATGGCAATACTTTTGCTTCCTGGCGACCACAGTCTTCACAGGTTCTGTTTTCTGTCGCACTGTATAACTGCGAACCAAATTTTTCGAGGACGTAAGTAACATTACAATTGCAATCAATTACAACTTCATCATCAATTAAATGTATTTCCTTAAAAATTTTTTGGGCAATTTGCAATCGATGTAAGTAATACTCTTTTCCCAACTTTTGCGAGATTGTATTTTTCGCTATTATCAAGATATCATATGTTGAATCCTCATATGTTTCCAATAATTTTGTGCTGTCACATAGTGCGCTTACCAATGCTTGAATAAAAGCATCCAAAGGACAAGTGTTTCTTAAAAAATAGCGCACATTGTTCAACACATGGGGATGAGCTTGATTCACTATATTCCCATTTCTTATTAAACTGATTTCAATTAGTTTATTATCAGTAACATACTGAATTTCTGAGCATGGTGTTCCATAGATTGTTCGTTTTAACTTTTTCTTTGTGGCGTTCTTATTCTTCCAGTTTTCAGTTGTATTTAGTTCTGAAAGAAGTTTATTAGTTAACTGTCATAAGTACATACCAATTAAAAGGTTTTTTGTAATCGTTACTTTTAATACATAAAGAAAAGTGGTATATAACTAAATATATAAACTTTTTATTTATGTATTTAATTTGACATTTGTCAACAAATATTTCAAAATTTAGTTTTTTCTAATTTTATGTGAACGATTACAAAAAATGTATTAACACGTGCGTGTCACTTTTGGTGCTCGGCCATATATTTTATCCCTCGGCTACGCCTCGGTAAAAAGAACAGCCTGACCAAGAAATGTAAACAGCGCACTAGTTGAAATCTACTATTTGTAATTGCATCGAGTTGATTAAAATAACTATACTCCTTTCCATCTATGATTAAAGCATGAAAGGATACCAGCAATTTCACCTTCATTTTAATTGAATAATTAACAAACCTTTTTTTTATAACATACCGTATGTTTGTATCTGTATGTCGCAGTCTTCTGTTTGTGGATTTATAACATCTCCTGAAAGAAAGAAAGTTTTCGGTAAATATTATCTATAGATAAGTAAGGTATACTTTACCCAGTGAATATTGGACGGTATTGGCCAAAGTGGAGTTCACTTCACAAATATTAATTGTATCTAAATAAATGTATCATGTTAAAATGCTCAAAAAATTAGAATTTTACTCACTTTGATCACATGTTTTTGTAATAACCGGATCTTCACTTTCTGATAATTTTAACATGCCATCTATGCTTTTTATATGTTGTATTAGAAATTTATCCACATTCACTGGAAGTTCGTTGTGTGCAAAGGTAACCTGTTTCACGTCTTTAAAATAACTTTCAACGATTGCTGAAGAACCCGTATGACCACCGTAACCAAATTTTGGAACCATTAAACCAGACCATAACATTATAGAATTTAAAAATCTTAAGAAGTTCTTCTTGAATGGTAATATATAATAGTAATTTGGGTCATCAGAGATAACATTTACCATTTCGCTGCTTTGAAAATCCAGACTTTGGATCCATGCTTTCAAACAATTTGGTGTTTCGTCGTAATAAACTTCCACTTCTTTCGAACTTGTATCTTCTTTATCATGTTCAATCACTGCTTCTTCAAAAGCTATTAATTTTTTCAAATTATTTATTGACGTTTGTGATGGTGTGAGGTTCCCCAAATGTGCTCCACTGTAAATACTTTGACTACATATTAGTAGATCTAAAATAATTTTTTCTGCTTGTACTAAATTATCACACTTAATAAGTTGTCCCAAAGCTCTAAAGTAAAACCCTTTCTTAAGCTTATCTTGTTTCTTTAGGCAGTCCCACTGTGTTATACTTTTCATTATGTGACCATAATCTATTCTTAAGAATACTTTTGGTGGTGCTGTATTATTGACGATGCTGTTGAAACATAGTTCTTCATATTGAGATAAAGAAGAGTAACCTATCGCTCGCGCTAATGCTCCAAGTAAAGCCGCCGAATGGTCACACACAATTGTTTTTGGCATAAAAGCGCCTCGTCTTAACCATTCATTTAACCATAGTAATAAATGGTTTATATTATGAGTTTCCGAAAGCATTTGGTATACCGGAATTTGACCGTGTCTCTTTTCGAGATGTATTACTATGGAATATAAAAATACATGTCCAGACAAAGTGCCATTCGAACGTTTGATTTTTTTAACCAAGGATCCCGTTGCATCCACGGCTATAGTCGAATTGTTAGCCTTCTTACAATAGTTTTTATATATGTGCAGTTGTCCCGGGAGAAGGTAATGCACATAAAATGGAGCATATCCGAGGTTTAATAAAATGCTGTCGTAAGGAGCACTAAATTTCATATTTGCTATTGTTAATATTGGTGATTTTTTAACTTCTACTTCTAATAATTTATCTCGATTTTGCTGCTTACATTTTCGCAACACTTCGGAAGTGTAAAGTGTTGCGGGCTCTGCTTCACCATATCGCATCCTTTTATTGGCATATTCACGTCTCCAGTTGGTAGCAGACATCCCTTTGTTTAAATCCGATCCAATTTCGTCACGCAGATCATATTTTAAAAATCTTTTTGACTTTGTACACCGACAAAGAGGAAGGTTTGTGGTCCGCGTGAAGTGTATTTTAACGTCTACCGGTGAAAAGGGTTTATTAATTATTTCAAACCTGAACCAATTATTGCAATCTTTACAATATGCATCCGCTGCCAAAAATACTCTACCACATTCTGATATGACATATCTCTTAAACATTATGCAACATTTAACATGTGTGTTAGCCTCTTCAAATGTTTTAAAGAAAATATTCGTCCAATTAGAACGTAATTTATTCTTAGAGTCAAGGATATTATTCCAGTCTTGAAACTTAAGTAGCATATATGTATTGCAATATTGATCTGTGTTGTCTTCACTTTCAGAATTACTTATAAGACCCTCTTCTTTCTCAAGCACGATTTTTTCTGTTGTAGTTGATTGAATCCCAAGGATATGTTCTTGACAATTGCCGCGATTCTTCTTGACATAGGTATAAAATGCATTAGCAGACATACCTCCTGGATACTTCTCACTAAGAACCTTCCACACCGTATCAGACTTTTTACATAAACCTTTTAGTATTTCATTTTTATATGAAAGTAGTAATGTGTTCACAATTTCAATGTTCACACATCGCGGCCTACACGTACCGCCAGCCATTTAAAAAAATATCAAATCACTTTAAACACTTAAAACACATCAAACTTAGGTAACTAATAGAAGTTACAGGAACGTTTTAAAATGAGTATTTCTTTGCAAAGTTACTGCTAGAGTAATTCATTATGTTAGAGAAATTCATATTTAAGCCAAATTAGCAATATGTACCTTTCAATATTTTATTTACAACTTCCGGATTTACAAGTTAAGCATTAGTTGGGTGTTGGGTTTCAAGGAATATAACCGCCTTGTCGCCATATTTTCTTAATGTATGGTTTTACGTGACCTTGCAGAAGGGCCGCCTAGACCTGCAATCCTTTACGTTGTATTACCGGCGACGCGACACCCATAAGTAGGTACATAATAAAAGGGCATCCTTTGATACTAGCATAATTATTGATGTCAGTTCTCAGTTGATATTTGAATCTTCAATTTAGTCGATTACAGAAAATACTAATATCTTGACGTTGGCAACTTAACTTATTCAATTTATTATTATTACTAAGTTAAATCTAAATAATATGTTTAAGCTTATTATTTTAATCAAATAAATATACTCGTTGGTTACGAAACAACCTGGTCCTTTCTAAGAGTCATTAATCTACCTGTAGGTACAAAGCTTCAATGGTGATTACATTTTCTTTAGACAGTAGGTTTCCGTTGACTTTTTCTTTTACCTTATCATAATTACAGGAAATATCAAAATAGTATTTGGATTGAAGAAAGTAAAAGCTATTACCTATTTCATAAAATATCTGTCGTTTGATTTGAAATATACGAAAGGAATAATGTAACCAAAATTATTTACCTAATAACAAAGGATTCATTTCTTTTTCATTCGTGCATCCGGTAAGTTGGTAGCACTAATTAAATGTTTGTGGTTTTTTCATTAGGGCGCAAAATTTTATTTTAACGGCGCAAGACTGCGCCAAATAAGCGCCTAATTAATTCCTAAGAAAAAGTTAGTTTTTAATAACTTCCGCGGTTCCGTGAACTTGGCCGTATCAACACAATTTTTGTAATAACTTTTATCCTATTAGGGTGCAAAATTTTATTTGAACGGCGCAAGACTGCGCCTAACACGCGCCTAATTGATGTCTATGAAAAAATAGTTTTGAGCAAAATCCCGGCTCCGTGAAATCGGCCGTATCAAAGCATTTTCTAATAACTTTTTTCCTATAAGGGCGCAAAATTTTATTGCAACAGCGCCATTCGGCGCTTAAAGGGCGCCTAGTTATTACACCGAACGAAATTAATTTTTAAAAATTCACGGTTACGTGAACTTGGCCGTATGAATGTATTTTTTGTAATAACTTTTTCCTATTAGGGCGCAAAACTTTATTACAACGGTGTAAAATAGCGCCTAATGGGTGCTTAATTATACGTATGATTTAATTCTGCTATTCCAAAATAACACGACTATCTTCACACACCTCCACTTACCTTACTGTTGCAGATAACCGGCACGATGTAATCAAGTTGAAAATGACAAGTGAAACGTTGGAACTTGTTTCTAACTACTATAATCAGTTTGGTTTCACTTGTATAGCGTTATGTTACAAATGCGCGTTTGTCTCGTTCTATTCAGTATTCACGGCGCACGCAGAAATGAAATGAAGCAAATTCACTGTAGTGACAAAGCTCGACCAAATGCAGTTTCGCTTATTTACGTTGGCCTTGGCGGCGTCTGTTATGTCATGAGTCAATACTATCTTTTACTAAGGATGAATGAAATACCTACTGGCTACATAATGCAAAACATGTTATCAAAGGCAAATCATTTCTTTGGATTATTATGATTAGCAATATTATGAAAAGTAAAATTTTGGTAAACAACTAGAGAAGTATGTGTATATCAGCAGTAATTTCGTACTGCATGATTGCATAAAACAACTCAACCATCAGCTTTATTCCGTTAAAATAATATGCATCAAATCTATTATCCGCCATTAAGCATTAAGTATTCCAATTACTTTAAATAAACATAATTCAGACAGCTTATAGTCCTCGGTTTAAAAACCATTTTTATATGTACCTACTTATTACCATAAGAAATGTAAACTTTGTTAAACAAAACTTGCAGACTTGTTTTTTTTTAACAAAACCCAACAAAAATTCAGCTTAAAGTAAAAGTTTAGATATAAAAAATTCTCATTAGGGAAAGTCGGGTAGCATCGGACATGTTAACAAAATATTGCAAAACATACCTGTATTAACAAATTTGTTCAACAAATTTATAGTCAAATGATTATTTAGATATATCTTACATGTCTAAAAAGAAACAAACATCCCATATAGCACAATAACGTACTACGGATGTACAATGTACAAAACCAAAAAGACTTTAGTAATGTACAATGGACGTACATTATCATACTATGTACGTCATATGTACGTACATTTTTGATCCATTTGACATAACCTTGTACCAAAGTGGTACATACATTGCTGTACGTACATAGTACGTCAGCATATGTACAAAACTGGATATATCTGATGGCCAATGAAATTCAGCCACCTTAAATCTTTAGTAAATTTTAAACTTCTGTATAACTTTATGTTTCTTAATTTATTTTGATAATCTTCGAAGAAATTTGTAGGTGGTTTTTTTGCCTTTAAATATTTTCGAACTTCATCAAAGTAAGTTATAAGAACATAAAAGTTACAAAGGTTTAAAATATTTAAGGTGGCCTGATTTCATTGCCCATCGGTGTTATGCTTTGAGAATAAATTAAAATAATTAGAAATGACAAACAAAGGTTTAAAACATACATTATAATTACGTTCATAATCTATTACAATTATTGAACAGTTATATTTATTTATTTTTCTTGTCCTCTCTCAGTGCATCTCCTGATCCACTTTGCAATACTTTGCTCCACGTCTTTTAAAGTTGTCTCTTTAAAGAGAGCCATCGAAGCATCTGTTAAAACAAGAAGAAGAGTGTCAAATGTAAATAAAAAAATGTTACGTACTTGTTAGAAGTTCATATAATTTACATTTTTGAAAGGATTCTTTTTTCCTTCTTCCTTGAAAACTAAATGTTGCTCCGGAAAACTTATTTGTGATAAGTTTGTGAGCAGCACGGGAGATGAAATCATAAGGATTAGATCCTCCAATTTTTGAAAACTCCTTCACCTATTAAAATGTTATCCTTATTAATCAATTACGTTCAATAATATAACACAATACAGTTATGTATACATACCGCTTTTCGCATTTGCTCTGGGTCACTCAAATAATTCTCCAAAGTGTGGAGCTCCTGCATGTTGCTTACTGGTAAGTTGGATAAGGTCGTGAACATGGATTCATTGTTTTCTCCATGATCACTTACATCATGTTTACCATTTTCTAGATTACTGATTCGGTTCCCTAAATCTGTGATCATAGATTGCAAGATATTCTGCTTCCGAACAATGTGCTATAAATAATCTAAAACAAAACATTTCTTAACATGAAAGGTTAACAAGCAACATGTACTTACTTACAATCAATTTTGAATCTACTTCTTCCGATTTATGTTGCCTATTTTTTTGCAGAGTTTTAGCAGTGCTGCTCTGCATTGCAACTTTCCCCTTTCTGAAAGGTGTTTCTCAAAGACTTGCACTATATAACATGTATTGTATAAATTAGGAAATACCTTCATGCTCTTCCCATTGGAGAACTGTTTGGCAGTCGCTACTATAATCTTCATTACTAGATATTAAAGTGGCTATGTTTTCTTTATTGCACGAATAGCGTGGATTTTTGCTCATCCCAGATGATGTACATTTATCTGTAGAAAGGAAAACTGTATTGTGTTTTTATCATATACCATAAAAAAAGTGCCAATTCTTTACCAGCACCCTCAATCTCAATGTCTTGAGATGAGGATGCACATAGAACATCGTGAGCAGAATATTGTAGTTTAAAAGTGGGTGGCGTGGGTAACAGTGATGGTACGTGATGTGCTTCCTCGTCTTCACTTTCCTCCACTGATGAGAAACTGTACATTTTCTTAAAAATCTTCCTTTTACGAGATGATACTGCCACTGGTTCCATATCAGAGTGACTATCTAAATCTGAACATTTCATGGCCAACACAGATTTCTTACTTGCCTTCTTGAATGTATCTAAGACATAACAATTGCACAATTAAATAATGATTGGAATTTAACACAAATATTTGTTTCATACCATAAATATTATTTCGAAAACCATTACATGGGAAGATTTTCCATGTTGTTGAATTTGGCACTTCGTTTTTTTCTATTGCCATCCTCACCAACTTTTGTGGATATGGGGGCCAATAACATTCTGTTCCACTTGATAGCAGCCATGAGGTTGGCACCGCACACACTGAATTTTCGTCAGGGAACTTGACAACGGACCATGTGGATGAACGTAAACTCATATTGGGCCACACAATTATATTATGACATATAACTGATATACATAGAACTATTAAAAAAGTTGCAGTAAACATTATACACAAAATTTATAATTTTTACAAGCATTGCTCTAAAAGCTTAATAGACAACTACCAATTTATTTACAAAAAATTTATTAATTTAAATTAGAAATTGTATAAAGTATTAACCAAACTATTAACAACTATTTTATTTTATTAAAAAAAAGTTTTCGATGATGTAATTAATCTTTTGTATGTAAAATTGGTAATACTACAAACTCATCGTTATAGGCTATTTTGAAATATTTGCTTACAACCTCGGATATATTCCACATTTGAAGACAACCAATATCACTCACAATAAAAATATTTATATTTGAGGAAGGACAAGGCTCCAAATATAAATCTTTTCTTTTATTAAATTTGCGACCTATTATAAATAAATCATTGTTTGCATTAGTTATAAAGTTTTCAACACAAACAACACTTTCATCCTGCAATCCACAACAATTGTCAGCCACATTTAATTTAAGTACAAATCCATCAAACTGAACACTTTTGAATTGATCTACATTAAAAATGTCTAACAGAGGACCATCACTATGCCGGAACTGTGGTTTTGGTTTTGTTATTTTCAAATTTGTAAAACAGTTACTGTGAGAACCACTACATTCCAAGGTTCGCCTAACTACTTGAGCTAAGGGATTTCCTCCTTTGCGAACTAATCGTTTCACAGACTGAAGATAGTTCTCAAATGGAAAGGCTGAAAAGTTTTGCACAACGCCATATTGTTGACAATCATTATAAAGATGCAGTAAATTATGTACATTATGGGACACATATTCTTTTCCGTATAAAATTATAAATGTGTCCACAAAATATTTGAATAACGTATTTGCATAATCCCCAAAATCTGCCAAATATTTTTCATGTGATAGGATCGTTACTCCAATATGTAAACTTATAAAGTTAACATAATGATCTCTAGATAAAATTGATTTTAACACAACAGGACCTGTATAATATAAAAACTGTCGCAACTCGGTAGCCTTGAAACGTTTCAATTCAACTAAAGAACGTGGTTTCCTCATAAACTCACATGGTACGCTATCACAAATTTTAAGTAAAGATTTGGATATGCTGGACACTTTATAAAACCGCAATTTTGTTTTAGGTTTTCCATGCACCCACAGCAGAAGTATTTTTCTCACAACACCTAAGCATACGAGGTGCATATAATCTAACACGATATTTTGAACCATGTCGAAGTTTGGTAATGTTTCAATTATCGATGTTCCATTATGATGATCGAAATCAATTTTGTTTCGAAACTCTGCATCAGTTCGTCTCTTTAAGTTGCTTGTTTGAGGAAAGTATACACGACTATTAAAGAACTCCCCCTCTACATGACATTTTGAACAGGAATTATACCCTGTGTGTCCTTTAGTAAATGTAAGAAATGATTTAGCAGGTGCGTCACAAATAAATGAGTGTATAGAGAATGCATAGCTAATATCCTTATAAACAAAACCATTATTTATAAGTGCAGCTGCTTCAGTTGTAAAATCTTGTAAAAAAACATTGGCATCAGCAGGTTTATCGAAACCGTGATATATGCCAACCATCTCAACCTGGACTGGATCGTCAACTAAATTACATAAAATAGGATACAGTTGGCTGTTTGAACTTTTAGAAAGTGGAAGACCATCAATATTCACATTAATTTTAACACACTGTAATTTTACAATATTAATGCATTTATCAATCAGTTTTGTAACAGCATTTATAATACCAAAGTGATAATACTTGCCAGGATGTACCACTTTCAAATTACACGTTCTAGGGGTACTCAAAAGAGTTCGAGCATCCAATGGTAAACTTGAATCAAAGTGTTGCTTGAGCAACCGCAGTAAAACGTTCAAAGCAAAGTGTGGGATTTTATACTCAATTGCCCATTTTGCTAACAGAATTCTAAAAGGTTCTGGTGTCCAATCATTTGTGAAATGTTGTGGATCAACTTCACATTCGCTATCAGAAGATTGTTCTGTTACAGGTGAAAGGACATCGCTATAATCATAATTGGAATTAGAGTCAGAATTGGAGTTACAATTAGGTTCAACTACGGGTTGGGGTTCAACCGTTTCATTAATGGTAATGTTGCCCGAGGCAAATACCGGAACAGATAAACCAATAAACTTGGTATCTTGTTCAATATTGTCACCTACACAGTTACTATTATCACTTTCTAAACTATAATTACACACATCAATGGTCACATTAGTTCTTTTTTTAGCTTGTCTATATAGCTTTTGAGCTAACTTGTATTTAGGCATTTTTATAGGTTAGTTAGATTAAGTATCGTAATTTAAGTAAATTTAGAGTACAATGTACATACCATAAGTTGGAATACACCACAAAACAGATACTACGCACAAACACGAAACGGCAGAAGAAATTTATTATATTAGAAAAACGTTACACGAATTGCCGGTAAATAAAAATAGCCATATTGAATATTCGTCGTCTATTCTCGTTATCTACTTGTATACGAATCGGTAAGACCCGAAAAAGCGGAACATTTGGCGGATATATACCATATATACAATGTACGTCCATAGTACATTATAAATTCAATAAATTTATTCGTACACTAATGTATGTACATAGGACGTACATAGTTGGTCCATGGACGTAGGGACGCATATTGTACCAAATATGTACGTACAATTTATGAAGTGTGCTATATGGGATCAACTTTATAATATAAAGGAAAATCATTTGAAAAAAGAAATTAAACATTTTAAAATTATGAAAAATTGGCGGGTAATACCGGACACGAAAAAATTGTGGATACTGCCGTAAAAATAAAATATTAACAGTTATCACACCTGTAATACTTTTGACCTTTTTCCACGTCAGAACAAGCCTCATGAACCCAGTTTTACACTCACAACACTGGATCCAGTCTTCGTCGAAACATTCTTGACAAATAACACAATAAGTTTCCCCATTTTCCTGTTCTTGTTACTTTTATTACATTACTTTTATCACACACACAATCAACAGTATTCATTTTTCTTTTAAGCTTGTTTTACATTATACTTTTTCCAGCTAGAGTAAAATCAACATCGGAAGACACCAGCGCAGAAACGCATTTTAAACTAGATAAAGATGCAGTAATGATTGGAAAATGACACAGATATTAGTACTGTGCGCTCTAAAAACGTTACTTTCCAGCTGATCGTTTGCCAACTTTTGTTCATAACAGGTTTGTTTCAAACGGACGTCTGATTAGTTCCCAACCAGTCCGAGCATGCGTAGTAGCGTTTCGCGTTCCAACCCAGCCACTGACTGGTTGGCAACTCCTAGTCATATGTTTCATACACACCGCTGACTAATTGCTTTTCGGTCACTGAACAATCAGGGCAGTCAGCGGTCCAGTGCTGACTGCTGATTATTCCAGCTGTCATTCGTATTTAACAAGTTCTCTAAACAGCTGTTTTATTGTTGAACAAATTATGTTCTTTATTTTAACACGAATTTTCGTCATTGTATCTTTGTCATGGTGTTTTAAGTGAGAGTGAAGACGAATTTTTCATAAAAGCTTTTGACTCGAGCAACTCTAGCATTGAAGAGTTAGATTTTCTTGGTTTTCCACGGCCAAGTAAATTACATTGGTATGTGTTTAATTAACCGTTGAAAGTACCTATACTTAAAATTGTTCTATTCTTTTTAGAGCTAATTTAGTGCTTATGTAAGCCAGACCAGGGTCCATATGGTAGCTTGCCGTCGTTGCATATGGTAGGTACTTAACTAATATTAAGAAATAGAATAAGGTACAGACGCCAAATAAGGCCATGTTAAGATTTGTTTGCTTATTTTAAGAATATTTACTAAAATATTTATACAACGCTTTTTTGTAATGAGTGTATGCTGTAAGTTATCATTTTTGTTAAATGCAATTGCTTTTGAATATAAACTGTTTAAAAAATGGTAACTATGGCAACTGGTAAATTGGCCTTATTTGGAGACTGGGCTCATAATAAGACCAACAATATTTTCAAGTACGTAGTTTTAAATTTTTTACATAACGTTTAATTTTAGTTTTGAAGAAAATAAACGGTTACACAAATTAAAATAAAAGATATATTAAAATGAAAAACAACTCTAAGTTATTTTTAACTTAAGCTACAGGTCTTGATTAGGTACATTTAGGACAAAAACAAATGTGGCTTTATCTTGCTTAGTAAGTCCTACATTCCTCGTGTACATAGGAGCCGCATAAATTACATCTTCGCATGTCAGCTACTCTGTCTTCAACACAAACAAAACTGTACCAGGATTCTTTCTTGTTAATTTTGTTCTTTCCTTTTCTATTTTGTCTTGATTTTCTTTTTGTTTCACGACTTGTTTCCTTTTTCTTTATTACTTTGCAGTTATTTTCTTTATTTTCTTTAACGGTGCTCGTTTGTATTTCTGAAAACAATCTTTTGTTACTTCTTGGGCTTTGGAGTTGATTGCTGGTGGATGTTTTCTGACTATTTTCTTTAGTTCTGGAGTAATTAAAAACCACTTTCGGTGAAGCTTCTATTTAGATTATCTGTTTCTTGTAGTGGCTCTTTATTTTGCTTTGCTGCTCGCTATTTAGGTTGTATATTTCTATCATCTTCCTCTATTTCCTCAAGTTCATCTTCAACCTCATCGCTTGATTCATCAGATGTAAGAACCACTTGAGTTACTGTCACTGTCACTTTGTGGAAATGTAATTGTAAAAACTTTATTTGGAGTTTGCGCTTTCTTCTTAGCATTTACACCGCTTGCTCCAGGTTGTGGATCAGTACCAGCTTTTGATTTATCGGCACTATTATTTAATTGCTGAGTACTATTTTCGCAGACAATGCCCAAAACTTGATCATCGAAAGGACGATGTTGTTACGTGCACAAAGGGATAATCGTAGAAATTGTGGCTAAAGTTCTGTAGCATAGATTAGGAATTAGCCGGAAGCTCAGTCGGTCGGTTAAGCACTTGGATGCATGGGAGTTTTGGCAGGAGAAAAGATATACATAGAATTTAAAAAGGGACCACTTGATTTAATTTTATATCGCCCTCTATCAAGAAAAGGGCTACGGCCACACAGGGCAAAGAGACAACTAAAATAAAATGGTGAACTAAAGCCACACTGACAAAGGACTGGCTAGGACATTGATCGTAGATCACAGGATTAACGAAACACCTTACGATCGTTTAACACCTTATTTAATATACCCACTGCAAAATAGCATAAATTTTATAATAATAATTAAATCTTCGTAAGTATCTAACATAAAAAACTACTATAAATTTTGCTTAAAATTTACATAATCGACACAATACGGTCTGGCATCTAGCGTTGACCCAAAAAAACATACCCAAACATGTATATAATTATCCGAAATTGAATACTTATACACCGATATTCCACGTAGAGCTCTCCGTCGGACTAATCTATCAGTTTCCAATCAACCGGACGCAAATAAACCCCAAATATGAAGCGAAAATTATCACTAGATGTCTACCCCGTTGTTTACCTTAAAACAAATTATTCAAAGTATAGGACATTCGTTTAACTTATCCCGATTGATCGATGAATCAAACGCGCACTTGTGTATGACTATCCTTTTCTACATATTGAATACAATGTACACTATTAGCTAACGTATTATTCCAAGAGTGTCGTTTTGTATGGCTCTTATTAACTCAAGTAACTAACAAGGATAACGTTAACAACAAATTAAGTTTTCTTTATACGAACAGTTTTGATACCAACATTACCAACTTTAACTTAACTACTTCACATAAATATAAATCTCATAATGTTTGCAAATAAAAGACAAAAGTTTTATTTACGTATCGTAGATGTACGCACATAAAAGCATATTATTTTCAATAAAACTTAAAACGTAGCAGATGAATTTTGGTAAGTTATTATATATTCTAAAATGTTGCAAAAATTTTGTAAATAGGTATTTGTAGGTTAAGACCAATGAACTCTTCCAAAGAAAAGAAGTAATTGTTCCAATACTTTTCTACATAAAAGTGGCGATCTTTGACGGCAATACATTTGTGAGTTAATGGTTATTTATTTGATTTATTCATAAAGATTAAATTTTTTAGGAACGCTACTAATCATTATGCTTTGAGAAAACATTCGAATTGCAAAATACGTAATGATAATTTCAGTCATCGGTGTTTATTTATACACTTGTTTGTGTAGAAGATTATTATACTGACATTCAAAATTATTGGTGTATTTAATGTAATTGAATTATAGTACTTTTTTAAACTTATTCAAAGTATCGTTTCAAACACAATATAACCAATAATGTAATAAAACGTAAATTTGTCCATTCACATTTAAACATGACTGTGTTGAAAATAATTTATTGTTATAAATTATAATGTTAATGTACAATAACATACATTATATGTTATTATTATAATTATTATAGATTATTATTAAGTTTTTGGAGAAAACTGTTTGCGTTAAGAATTCAATTAAAAACAAGAAATTAAATGTTCACTACACTTCATCTTCTGTATCTGTGTTATCGTTTGGATTTATAATAATTGGATTTACTTGGACATCATAAACTTTTTCTTGTTCCCAAGACTTTAGAATTTCAGCTTCTGCATGTTTAATCGTTTTTAAGCAAACTGAAGGTGAAACTGTTTCTAACGCTTCTTTCCACATCTGTTTGACATTATCATTCCCATAGCCATCTCTTCCAATGTGTTTATCATAATAAGTTTTGCTTATTCCCCATACCATTTCTATTGGGTTAAATTGACAGTGGTAAGGAGGCAAGCGTAAAATTTCGTGTCCATGTTCTCTAATAATATTATCGACAAAATATTGTTTCTCTTCCTTATGTAGCTTTGCTATATGTAGTAATTCCGTTTTAAATGCTTCTTTTCCGAATTCATACAATCGTGATAATCGCTGCTTTTATTTGTGGTAGAGAATATAAGTTCTGCTCCTTCCACAAAGCCATCTTCTGTGCCAGCATGTAGAACTATATAACGTTTGCCTTCCCACCAAGATTCTTAAAGCATTTTGCCATATTCTTTTGTTGCTGCCTTTGCAAATATCCATGTTTCGTCGAGATAAACGAACTGCTTGTAGATATCTTGTTTCATATAAGTGATGTAACTTCTCAAAAACTTTAACCTCATCGATGCTATTGGAGTTTTTTCGCAAAGAGCTTTTCTATTGTTAGTTTGCTTGAAATGAAATCCAATGTCCAACAAAACGTGATAGAGGCTAGTCCTTTTACACTCAACGATACCTCTTTCTTTAATTTTTGTTAAGAGCGTATCTAATGTAACATGTTCACGGTTAATATACATGTTGTAAATTGTAGTACGGATTCCACTTTTTTGTCGTTGATCCATGTCTTTTGTTTTAGACTTTTCTTTGAGGTTCATTTTCCTTGTTTTCTTCTTGATTTTGATGTCGTCGTAAAGCGTTAGAAATAGTTTTCGTGTCAATTTTCAAAGCATCGCTAACCCTTGCATGCACTGCTGTTAATGGTGATAAGGGCCCGTTGTTCTGTTTTTCTTTATTAAAGTATTCGACTAAGTTATGGATCAATTCGTCTACGGTAATTGACCTACGAGGCATGTTCATGTGCTACAAATGAAAACATAAATGTTATCTCTCTCTGTAAAACGAATTAATCTTTACCTTAAATGAACACTAGAAAGTAATGTGGTTCTGAAAAGAACCGATCTTTTACAATATTAACTCAAGAAGGAATGAATATACGAAGAACCAAACCAACCGGAGAGCGTACGTAACCTCAATCAACGTATAAGCAAATAAAGGAAAGTTGTTCTGTGGAAAGGTTGGTATCAGTGCTCATATTTTGTTTTAAATTACAGACGACGGTCATTTCGTGATTTAATGCATACATGACGTCATCGGGATAAGTTAAACGAATGAACTTTAGTTACTATGAGCATTACAGACAAAGTAAGCATGAAGCGTTTAGAAAATTCAGAAAGGCCAAGTTTATTACAGATTTGGCAATCACAATGCAAGAATTTAATAAATACGCCACACAGATTGACACATTCGTTAGTAAGCATATGGCTACAAACCAAAACTTAAAATGAGTAAGCCCTAATTCAAAAAGTTTTGTACTAAACAACTATCAAATTGTAATCAGTGAAAAGTAACAAAAAATTTTTTAACCCCAATGATCATAAATAAATATGCAATTTGATTTACACGGTAATTGAAATAAATAACTTTTTATACAACCCCAGCAGTTAGCATAATTTATGACACCCCTTGTATATTTAGACTCAAATAGTAGCGTTCCGTCAGCTAAACAGCTGATCGCTTATACACTAGACACAGATAGTTGTAACGGTTGAACAAACTACGGTTTGATATCAAAATAAAACTAGTACATAAGAAAACAGTTAGAAATTGATAGTTAAAATACAAATTCTACTGCAAAGTTAAATGTAGGTATATGAGAAACTTTGAAATAACCCAAATTATCTTTTACAGGTACAAATGTCTAACCTTACTCTAACGATTCCTAAGCAAATGTTTAACAGTAAAGTATAAGCATTAATTTTAGGAATAGGATAATTGCGGAAACACACTAATCCAATGTAGCAAGCACCGGAATGTACTTGTTATAAGAATTTCAGTAATGTACCGGTAACGAGAGCCTCGTTATGTAGAAAAGCTAACAAAAGTCACTCACCGTAGGTAAATTTTTTGTGTGCGTGTAACAAAAATACTTATCCGAAAACAGTCATAGGTGTAACGTATATTTCTTCAGTTAATGCGGAAGATGCTCGGAGAAGGAGTAATCGTAAACTGTTTCAATTCAGGTTCGAAGACCCATAACTAATATTTCACACCTCGGATGAATGGTATCCAATTGTGCTGTCAGAAATGGTTTAACTATCTCTTCTGGAAGCACGAAAGATGTTAATCTTGAGTAAATGTGTAAAGGACCAAAAAACCTATATAAGACAACTGTGTTAGAATTTAAATCAATACCCAAATTTTTATAAGATATGATCTTTATGCTGTATTAAAATTTCAAAACATGTACACATGCATTTCAAAGTTATGTCTAGTAAATAAGAAAAGAAAGTGAGTAGCTTACCTCTTGAACGAAGCTAAGGTGTAGTAGAAACAAAAAATTAAAGCCGAACTCAAATTCGAAATCCCAACAGGATTTATTTATATGGAAAAGATTAAATCCAGCAACAGGCTGTGTTAAAATTTTACTTGAAAAGTTCAATCAAATTTTTAAGGAAACCTTTTCCAAATTTTCCATTTGCTTCTAACTACGCATTAAATTTCTTTGCCAAAAATGGCGTTTTTCCTTCTTCTATGAAGGTACCAGAAAACAAAAAAAGAAAGCCTGATTAATTTCTACCAATACAAGAATTTAAAACGGTCACATGTTTGAAAAATTTTCCTATTAAGAACGAATTTTATTGGCAATGTTGCCATTTTCCAATAACCTATAGGATGAGTCGTAACTAAAGACAATCAATTTATAAACTACATTTACACGTATCAGTGTGTAAGAACACTGGGAGCAAATGCTGTCTCTGGAATGGCTGATGGGTCAAATGGCCAAATTCTCGTTGCTGTAAATCCAGATAAGATATTTTGTGACCTGGATTTAAACCAAACTGGAGTAAATATTTCTCCAAACCTGGCCCTTGTAATAGTACGTTCGTTTGCATGATTTACCCAAAATTTAGAACCTCTTCATCCCAGTATGTCTCAAAACTTGAAATACAGCTTTGCCTAACGGTTGTAACTCCCAGTAAACATTTATGTAAAAGGCCAATGCTGGCAACATATAGCCGTGCCGGTATTACATTACTGGTAAAACGGTGGCATAGTGTACTGCGCCATTGCATTCAGGTCACTACGGCTTGCAAGTATATTACTACGATGCCAGTATTTAACCTGTACCAAACCAATAAACTGACATACAACGATTTTATGGTGGGCAAGTGAAGGCAAATTATACCTTACAAGTACATCACCTGTACTTTTTCAACACTTTACCAGTACGTTTTTCTGCAATTTACCAGAACAGTTAACATACAGAAATAAAAAATAGATTTAAAATTTTATTTAAAAGTATAGGTACTACACACTATAAGTATGAATATAGAACAATACCACAAAAAGATTTTTTCTATATAGGTAAGTAACAAAAATTCAATTTAAATAGATCTTAAACTGTAGTGATTCGATTTTAGCAATTATTTAGTTATTTGTCATTTATGAACTGATCACTTTAAATTACAAACACAAATTCAAATTCAAAACGAATTACAAAACTATTTTTAAAGTAATATGTAGGTAAAAAAAACTTTAACCATTACGTTTTTCCTGCATTTCCACCATTTATCCATTGATTTAATTTTATTGTATTCCACTTTTTTTATAGACCCACAAGGATTTTTTTTAAAATAAAATTTTAATAAAAACTACTTATTTATTTCAAAGGTTTTTAAAACTTACTTAAATCAAACAACATTTAAAAGTTTAAAACTTTTTATTTTTAGAAATTAATTTTGACTTAAGCAGTGCTTAGTGCTCCAAAATTTCTTGTTTGCAGATTATTTAAATACCTTTAGGAAGCACTTTAGAAAATTTTTTTAAATTTAAAATTTTAATAAACCAACATACCATTTATTTCCAATTTCTTAAATTCTAATCGGTACACTTTAATTGGAAATTTTTCCATCCCAGTTTATTAGCCAATCTGTACTAGTCTTCCCTAAATTTTGTTGTTCAAAAATTCCTCATTTCTTAAAAAACCTTTAAATATTTTGAAAAAGTAAAAGTTTAATTAAAATAATATGCCTTTTTTATTTAATTTCATTTTTCCACCAACTACATTTAAGGGAAGTAATGTATTATTCTGTTGGTCTTATATTGTGTTAAAAAATTCCATCTCCTAACAAAGTTGGAGTGAACATTTAAAAAATTAATGAGGTGAAAATCCCCTTTATTTTCTACATCATTTAAGAATTTAGTTTTTCGCGTTGTTTTGGTGTGGGTTTTTAACTTAGGCAGAAAATTCATCACTACTGTCACCATCAATATGGTTTTCCTTTATAATTTATTATGTAGTTTAGTCCTTCTTGAATTTTCATCACTGCTACTGCTAACATTAGACAATTCTTCCAACTTTTTCATTTTTAATAAAGCGTTATTGTAGTGCCCTAAAAGGAATCTAAATTAGTACCTATATTAACTAAAACAATCTACAATTTTAATTCTAATGCTTCACATTCACATAACCCAAAAACTATAAATTTTAAAAGCAAAACTTAAGACTTGTATTTGATATTCAAGGACACAAGGATGAACGATTAATATCTGGTGCCTCATGTCATGACGAATCTAATCCTTTGTGATTCATTATGAAAATATGTAGGCCAAATGCAATAGTATTTACCATTTACAATTTTATCCATGTATTAGCAACGATAGCCATGGCAATAATCATTAGTTGATTTAACGGTATTTTACTTTACCCACAATACTTTTATAATATCACCTGATGCGAACTGAACACAATTATCACTATCTTTGTTTGACAAATACATTCTGTTGTATTGTACCTTGCTATAAAAGCTCCACCTGGAATCCTTTTCGTAAAAGTGACGTCAACATTCATAGCACTGCTGCCAATAACATTAATAATCGGATCAACTTCATTAAGAACCTTTGTATATTCAATTACCTCCCGTTCCTTTATACGTCTAATCACTTGTTGTAAAGGTAAATTCGATTTCCTTAGCATCTTTTTTAACATCTGAAAATAATTTTCAAATGGAAAGCAACTCACATTATTTAGTGAACCAAATCGTTTGGCATCATCAGGTAAATGTATCAAAGCATGCACATTATAAACTTCTTTTATATAAACTAATTGAATGCCTAACAAAAGCATGTAATAATTCAGAGGCATATTCATTGTAAATTTCGTTCAGATCATTACTTAATATTGTGATAATAATTCAGAAGTAAAAGTTTAAACTTTTGCGGTAAAATATGTTTTAGCAGAAGAGGTCCAACATATAACAGCGATTGACGCAACTCTGTTGCCTTCCATCTTTCTAACTCTAAGAGATCTTGGTTTTCTATTAAATTCCATAGGCCAATAAGTTCTTAGTTCGTGAAGTTTTTTTTTAATACATTCAAATTTGTCCTGCTAATTTTAAAAGGTTGGCCACCATCTCTCCAGACAAACAACAACCTTAAACGAGACAGACACAATGCATATAATCGACAGCAAATGAAGAAACCATACCAATTGGTAGTTTAAGCAACGGGTATCACCTTTATGATGTTCACCATCTACTCTTTGCAAAAATCCTTCATCTGTCCTTTTCTGGCTTTCAAATTAGGAAACGTCATTCTCCTATTTATAAATACACCTTCGTCACTGCACTTGTCACACCAAAATATCCATTATTTTTTACATTTTTATAAAAGACCTTGCTGGGGCATCACAACAAAAAGATTGTATAATAAATTTTTTCAAGTTGTCAATAACCAATCCATTTGTTAATAAAATATCATTTCGCCAACAAATTTTTCCAAGTATTCCTCTAATGGAGGTTTACCTGTTCCACAATAAATACCAACTACAAATGGATGTTCATATTTAAGTTCATAAACACGACACAAGATAGGCCAAAAGGATATATTACTGCTCTTATATAATGGCAATCCATCAATGTTAAAATCTAGACTAAATTGATTTATTTTATTTTTTTCCCCAGCCGCAACAATTTTGTATGTATTCCAAAGTAAAAATTGACTTTCTCCCATATTTTCTATTGCTAATCTCTTTTGGTGTATTCATGATTGTGCGAGCATCTTTTGGTAAATTTTGTATGTTTGGATTTGTCGAAACCAGTTTAACAATTCAGACAATGCTACATGGGTGATATTATTTTTTTGCCCAATTAGATAAAAAACGTTTGCTATAACTTATAGTTTCAGATTGTTCTACAGTTCCATGATTACAACTTTCTGAGATATGATCTAATTCCGATGGTAATACAACTTTCTCAGGTGTAATAATTAACAAACCAGTACTTGATGATGATTTAATTCCTTCGTAACCACTACTTCCTGTTACATTCTAATTCTAATGTTGCAATATCTTTATTTGGTTGAGTAGGTTTAACGAGATATCGGAAGATCTAGTAGAGGTAGAGGTACTTGGTACATTAGATGAAATGGCACTATAATAAATTTTTTTTACACAATTTACCGGATAAGAATTTTACCCAATACTGGTGGTACCACCTTCAACTAATTTATTACTCTGTTTACAACAATGACTTTTACAAATTCCATGGAAAGTAGTATGTTGACTTTCCAAATAATCCAATTCTGCTAAATATCGAATATCATTTACTTTTCTTTTAATTAAGCGATATTGATAGCTTTTCGAATATGTCTTCCTAAAATTGCCATTTTATTACCGTAAATAAGGGCTACTTTGGCCCACTTTATGGAATTATTAATCACATGCCATTAAATCAGTGTATTTTACTATTTCTAAGCTCTGGTAACCTTTTTTACACAACTGCTCCCAAAAGTTAATTCATGAAGGTTTTTTTTTTGTAAGGGTATACCTTTTTGGTTGTTTTTACCTGGGCCAATGTTACCCTTACGTTAGGGTTACTTTGGCCCATGGTTATTTCACCTATTTTAAACATTGTATAAATAGCTAAAAGAAAGACTTGGGTTCATAAGAAAATCTGTTTATGTGAAAGAAAATCTATTTCAAATCAACTTAAACATGTTTGTTTTTGGCAAAAGTACAAAAATAAAAATTTGTAAAATTGTTAATTAAGTTTCTGTCTCCTTGCTGACGCTGAACAGTCCTCTTTTAATTAGTTTTGGAAGGTTGAATTATTTTCTTCATATCGCTCCATTTGTAGAACAATGAGTCTTTCTTTGTAGGCCACTTCCAAAACTTTTAGTGCGCTCCATACACTCAACAACAGCGCCTTCTTTTGTCACGTTAACAGCTATGCCAGGGAACTGTAGCCCATTCCATTCTACAACAAGAAAATTCCTTCTTGCAGATTCTTCTTTAAGTTTTCTTTTACACACTTCCTGGAGAAATAATGGCGTTGGAAGAACTGTTCAACATTGATGTGACTTTCTTTGGAACCACTAACATTTTCCAGTTCCT